>JANHFK010004067.1:47206-64806 GCA_036250565.1 Sibynophis collaris | reverse complement strand
TCATGTTTGCCCCCCCCCCCCCCCGACCCGCAATTCTGAGAGTTAAAATCTTACCACATCTGCAGAGCACAAGTTTTGGAAAGATGATAGAACAGGATTACAGAAGTTAAACTTTTTAATAGTCAGTGAAATATTTGCTTTTTTCTTTGGCAGATCTATGTGGTCAGAGTTTTGAGAGAGGGGAAAACTGAACCCGTCTTCATTTTTCGCACATTTGATGAGTTTCAGGAATTACACAACAAGCTTGGGATCCTATTTCCTCTTTGGAAATTACCAGGGTATGTGTCGAAATTTTGTTTTGGGGGATTTATTTTTTTTACACGTCTAAAACTTACCTATTTAGATGTTTAAGAGAATATCACATTGCACTTTGGAGTATTTTCTTAATGAAGTAAGTGAGAAAAGCACCCTGTTTTGGGGTTACGTCTTCATTTACTCTATTTATATATCAGCTGGACCTACATGAAGCCCTGAACATTTCAACACTACATGTAGTGCTCAAGTTAGGACTACTTGTTCAGCAACTGTTCAGTTTACAATGGTGTTAAACAAGGGGGACTTGGGGCCTGTTTTCAGAGTATTGGCCATCGCAGTACCCCTGCGGTCACATGTC
Source organism: Sibynophis collaris (assembly GCA_036250565.1). Taxonomy (NCBI): domain Eukaryota; kingdom Metazoa; phylum Chordata; class Lepidosauria; order Squamata; family Sibynophiidae; genus Sibynophis; species Sibynophis collaris. Next base: position 64,193 of record JANHFK010004067.1, on the reverse strand, counting down.
TGCAGTCTGGGTGCTTGGTGCCCATTGCAGTTGGGACATCTCAGTAAGCTGTTATCACATGATCATGATCTTCGACATTCTCTGTTGGCTTTCCACAAGCAAGTGAGAGAGAGGCTGCATCTAGGATACTCTTGAGATTTTCCCATTTGTATTTCCCATTTCAGTTACCTTGTAGGTTAGGGGAGATAGGTGGCACCAAAAATGTAATAAAAATAAAATTAAATAAATTTTGGATAGATCTACATATACTGGAAAGACTTTAGCTGATTGCCAAAAAATGATACAATATACTGTAAATGCATGAGAAATCATCTGTGCTGAGCCATCCAGAACAAGTAACTCCCTCAACGCTTCATGGAGCAATACTTCATGAAGTAATGCTTTAATGCTTTGTATTGCCCTAGTCTATATGATTGCTTTTACTTTTTTTGCCTCAATAAAAATGAAGTAACTATTTACTTCTGTTATTGTAGCTTTCCTAGTAAGATGGTTCTAGGAAGAACTCACGTAAAGGATGTAGCAGCCAAGAGGAAAGTAGAACTAAATAGCTACATACAAAGTTTAATGAATGCATCAACAGATGTATCGGAGGTAATTCTTGGCAGTAGCCTGCAAATTATTTACATACATTTATATATAGTCTGTATGACAGATAGTTCTTATTGAAATTTTATCTTTCCCAACCTAGTGCGATCTCGTTTATACTTTCTTCCATCCCTTACCTCGTGATGAAAAAGCTGAAGGAATTGATGGAATAACTAAGTGTACAGGTAAGAATATAGTCGTACAGTTTAATTAGTATCCTGAATAGCACAATTATTTCAGTGAACTCTGAAGTCTCTGCCATGTGGCCTTCCCACAGAATACAAAGAAATACAGTGCAAATTGTGGTAAATCATTAGAACTAGGAATGGAACATTCTGGAGAACTCTGGGACATTCTGTTTCCCTTGGATACATTTTGAACATTTTCTCAGACCATCACATTCTGGGGCAGTTGGTAATTTCTGGAAGAATTATTACATAAGGTGTACTATATAAGGTGTAATGATTGAGAGTGATTGGCCCAAAGTCAAAATGAAATGTTTATTCGTTTCTTTTTAGATGTAGGCCCTTCAAGTCCTACCTCAGGTAAAGTAGGAGGAGAAGTTAAGTTGTCCATCTCCTATAGAAATAAGACTCTGTTTATCATGGTGATGCACATTAAAGATTTGGTAGGTATATAAATGTGTTTACATTTAAATAATTATAGTATACTTCATTTATGAATTATGAGATTGTTTTCCAAAACTAAGATGCATATCTTTCTGGGGGCTGAGGAAATCAGGCTCAAGTAACATGAGGACTATATTCCACAAAATAGTGAGGCAATTGAATAATAAAATAAAAAATTAAACATAGCAAAGTCATTACTTCTATTTCATTAAAATTAAATATAATTAATATTGTTACTCTCCAGTCAGGTATTTAATACTTTCTTCCTTCTATCATATTAAAAATAACAATTGGTACAACTTTGGAGAAGTGAATCAAAACTTTCAGGGACAACATGCAGCCCCAGGGCCTTGGGGTCATGTACCTTTATTCTTAAGGAACCCTGATATATTGAACAAAATAATAGCAACAAAGCAATAAACAATAATACAATTTATTTGCTTATATTTATTTATAGATTTCTAAGATCACTCTGGGCATTTCACAACAACAATAAAACTGTAAAAACCATAAAAAGCATGCAAAAACTAAAAATCCAGTGCCCCAATCAACAGCTCAGGGTACTCCACTAACTTTACATAAGATCCACCACACTATTCCAGTGCCTGGGTAAAAAGCCAGATTGTCATAGCCTTCCAGATAGCTAAGAAGGTGAGGAACTGCCAAATTGCTACAGGCAGGGTGTTTCATAAAGTACAGCCACAGAAAAGATATACTTCCTAAGTCCTATTAGATAGCATTATTACAAATACCCAGTATTTGATCTAGATATACAGTACTCTCAGGGAGAGATGGCCCCACAAGTAGCCTGATCCCATGCCATTATAAAATTAAGATATAATTGTCCCCTAAGCATTATCACCATATTTATAACATCTGGTAAAAGTTTGGTCCTAAGTGATTCAGAGTTTTTATCTGTAAATTATTGCAGTCATCCTGGAGAAATCTGTCTATGTGATTGCTAAGACTTGATGACATGTAATTACATGTAGACATTAAGCACTCCCCTTGCTCTCTTTAAATATGACTGTCCTTGTTTTTACTTTTTTTAAAAAAAAAAAGTGTGTTCTTTTTGTTAGATTACTGATGATGGTGCAGATCCTAACCCATATGTAAAGACCTATTTGCTTCCAGACATGCATAAAACTTCTAAACGAAAAACCAAAATATCACGGAAAACTAGAAATCCAACATTCAATGAAATGGTAAGTTGAAATAGTTAGTTGGGTAGTTTTTCAAAGCAAAACGTAATGTAGAAACAATTCACTGAGGGATAAGTAAACAATAGGAATACAGGTAATTTTCATTTAACACCCATCCATTCAAGTGACTGAAATTACAGTGATGCTAAACGAAGGGACTTACAACTGATCCTTGAAGTTCTGGCCATTGCAGTGCCCCCACAATCAGGTGAACAAAATTTGGACACACTAGGACTCATCCACCTTGACCGCCTTTTGGTTACCTGCCTACCCAACTCTTGCCATCTACCCCTGCTGCCCTGTCCTGCCCTGCCGACCATGTTTGCCATGCCACGTGCCACTACACTGCCAGTCAGGGGCTTCTTTGTGTGCCTTCTTTTGCACTAGTGCTTGCTAAGGTTTCTGTTCATGCACCAGCCAGGACCTTCTTTCGTGGAAAAAGGCTCTGGCTGGAAGGCTCCTTCTTTCATGCCAAGGCAGCTAGTGCCTTCTTTGACTCGGTTTCCTTTTTTTAAAGAAGGCAGTGCAAGTAGACCATGGCCAGTACAGTAGTGGCATGTGGTAGGTAGGTAGGTTGGGGGAGTTCAAGAGGAGGCAGCCCCTCACTTTACCAAGGCTCAGGGCTGGGAGAGACCATGCTGGGAATAGCTTGAATTGGAGGGTTCCTCAGTTACTATTAATGGGTTTTGGTTAATGATGGCAACAGGGACTGGTGGGATTGCCATCGCTACACCCTAAACTTTTCCTAAACTTTATTGATATTTTGTAAACTTCCTTGTCTTGCACCACTTCTGAATTAGCGTTTTTTTTAATAGCTTGTCTACAGTGGATATAGCAAAGACACACTCAAGCAAAGGGAACTTCAGCTAAGTGTACTCAGTGCTGAATCTCTGCGTGAAAACTTTTTCCTGGGTGGTATCACTCTTTCTTTAAAGGATTTTAACTTAAGCAAGGAGACTGTGAACTGGTACAGGCTTGCTGCTGCACCATACTTATGAACCTGACAACTTGCAGAGAGGAAGATATGAACTAAATAATCTTAACTCCATTTGTATATGATCACTTTTCTCTACTTGAAGATAATCCATACACTTTAGCTTGAAACACTGCAATTTGGTGGATTATAGTTGGACCAGCCTTAGCAAAACTTTACACAAGACTTCTGGCAAGTCATCTGCTTTATGCTTTAACTGCAATAATACCTAAGCATTGATGTATATTAATTGTATAAATGTAATACTTGTTATAAATGCAGTTCTGAATATGAAGAAATGTTTCAAATTCAATATGAGGGGGTTATCCTGAATTCATTTCAATCCCATTTGAATTATTTGCCTTTTAATATACTGCAAACTTTATAATTCTGCTCTTTATAATTTATAATTATAAAGATTTTATAATTCTGCTTTCAGCACATACAGCAGCACAGTTTAAAAATATGATCATGACAAAATTATTTTTCAGTCTGTTAAAAGGGAGGCCCAAATAGAAGAATAGAAATTCAGTGTAACATTTAGCCTTATGATTCATAAAGCTTCTCAGAAGCCATTATTAGAATGAGTGCCAATAATTGAAATTAAATTATAAATAATTGTGCCTTATTTTGCTGCTTATACCTCATTTCTAATATTCAAAACGTTTTCCAGTGCTAAAGGTAAACTTGCTAAAAAATGCTTATGTGGTTCACTGTAAAAAAATCTTTATTTCCCCTTTCAATTTAGGTCCACTTTAGATCAGATTCATTAAAAAAATCTTATCAGGTTTATCAACTACAAGTACTGTATGAATGCAGATGCAATTGATTTTACACCATGGTTTGCTATAAAGCACTGCATTTCTTTTAGGTAGATATATGGGCTATATAGAGCAATGATTTTGGATTACAAAGTAGAAGTCCCATAAAGCACAATTTCTATTAATATCACCTGAATTAAAAATATGCATACTATAGAAAAAGGCCAAGTATAAATTGCACTAGCTATTAGATAGTGAAGTTGATACAGTGATCATTAAAGCTAACATTTAGATTTTTTTCATGAGTAGTAAGGAAATAATCCACAAAGCATTCATTTGATTTCAATAAAAATTGATTTGCCATTAGTAAAGTTAATAAAAGATGCTGTGTATGAGATATGATTGATTGTGTTTTAAATTTATTTCTTTAATTTGTATCCAGCGAATTAGTAACAATTGGAAAAAGCTGGGTGTAATTGCAATTTACTAATACCATTAAAAAAAAAAGAAGCTCTTGTAGGAATTTTATTAATATCCCAAGTGGTTAATATTGAAACCCAAATATAAAATAAAGATACAGACTGCTAAATTTTAAAAAATACAATGAATTAATTATACGATAGACTATGTGACAATCTATTGCAGGCAATTAAACGAAAGTTTGATATTAAATAGCTGTTAACCTGAGGTGCTGAAATGTTCATAATAGACTGTAAAATAAAATTTGGGATTCTTCGGTGTTAAAACTGCATTGTGATTAATAGAAGTTACTTAACATTTTTAGAAGAATTTATTAGTTATAATATGTTAAATATGTAAGTTGTAAGCTATAAACTAATTAGATTGTATTTCCTGCTCACTTGATGCTTTTTGAGATGTATTTCCATTCCATCAACAAAACCACAAGTCATATAAACACAGGGAAGTAGGCTACTGTTTTTGTGAAACGTTGCATTAGATTAACTGTAAAGCAATATACTGCTTTTTTGCAGTCTGTAACTACAGCACAGTGTATCACAGCACAAATCTAGAGATTTAAAAGAAAACCTTTAATGACGGTGGTTTGCAGCTGCAGTTCTTGTCTGGATGTTGGTTAGAATATATGCTGCACCTTATGGTAGTATTTGCCACCAGTGCATCCTGTGCCTTTGCCCACCATCACTATTTCTCAGAATAACTCCACAATGGATAAAGTTCTTCAGGTACATTCTTATAAAAGTGTTTTTCAGTTATCATTAAATATGTAAAGGAGCAATATTAATTTTGCATCTCTTTCAAATTATTTATATTTGTGTGATACACAAACAAAACTGTTCCTTTTTTTAAAAAATAATTCAGATATTTAAACTGACATACAAAAGAGTAAGAGGGAATAATCACAACCAGATATAACACTTTACTCATCTATGTTTTTAAAGTGTGGTCTCATGGCATTTTTATACTTTATGAATGAAATTAAATTCTATGCACCAAATGTGGACCGCAGCTAGAAGTCAATTTGTGTTTGTATATTTACTTCAACATTTTGAGGAAAACATCTTGCTATAAGAAAAGCAACCTCCATATTTTCTGTACTAAATAATTAGTTGTGACTTTGCACTGAAAATTTTTATACTGCCTTTTTATGACCTATACGTATATATAAAAAGCATGGGAGATCTCTGGTATTTCTCTATTTTTAAAATGATCCAGAAATGTTACTATCTTGCCTTAAATTTGATTGCTTTTTCCAGGAAACAATTAGCTTTTAAACTGAAGAAATATTTCTAAAATCTGCAAAATATTGTTCACTGTGTAATATGGATTTAATAGATAACCTTTATCAGTGGGCTAAAGTTTAAAGCTTCCACATGTGGAAAAAAAATACACCATTCTCACAATCTATAGGAATTTAATATTCTCTATTTGGTATTCTTAGTACTGTGATTAACAATTTGGCAAAGGTTTATAAATAATAAAATGCATTAGAAGTAAATGTGGATGTTTGCCTTTAATTGTCTCTTTCTCTGTAAGAACCAAATGCTTCAGCTATATTACACTGAGAGCTAATAAAGATGTACATTATTTCTATCTAAGCCTAAACCCAAAATATTTGGATTAAATGTGACTCCATAACTGTCCTACAATTACAATAAATATTATTTAATAAAAAAAAATGTCTCTTTTTTTCCAAATTTACTAATTTGTATGTGTGAATCAAGAAACTTAAGTGCAAAAGTTTCAGTCAAATCTATTCCACTGAGCATTTTAAGAAAGTTGCTTCAAATATTAACTATATTTTTATGTTGCCCCTTTGTTCTTTTCTTACACCTAAATCTGTGATCTATCGGCCTGTTAATCCTAGTACTATTCAGGAATACAGCATATAAATGAAATCTCATTGTACTTGGACAAGATTAAATCATTTAAAGAATTACTGCCAATCACTGAATATCCAATGTGGTTTCACCTAAGAAACACTAAATGAAAAGATAAAGGAAAATATGCCAGCCTGGTATATCATCTTTATTTCCAGTAACTCTTGCGGGCCCTTCTAAATTTCGTTTAAAAATAAAAATACAGAGTTGTTCCAATGCATTATCTGTTTGAATTTTTTCCTGCCTATGTAGAGAAAGGTAAATTACAAGAATGCTGGGGAGCATTCTTCAATGCTGGAGAAGATGACGGGTGGGAATGGCCAACTGCTGCTCTTTATGCACAATTGAAAATGGTAAAATTGGGAACCTTTTAAGATCTACAGATATCTGAAGATCCAATCGGGTGAAATCCAGCAGGTTCTGGAGAACCGGTAGCGGAAATTTTGAGCAATTCAGAGAACCGGTAGCGGAAATTTTGAGTAGTTTGAAGAACCGGCAAATACCACTTCTGGTAGTAAAAAAATTTGGATTTCACCACTGCTATCGGTAGTCCTTGAGTTACGACCATAATTGAAGCCAAAAACTATGTTGCTAAGTGAAACATTTGTTAAGTGAGCTTGCCCTATTTTATGACTTCTTGCCACAGTTAAGTGAATCATTGCATTGTTAAGTTAGTAACATGGTGATTAAGTGAATCTGTCATTACTTAATGACTCTGCTTGTCGCAAAAGATGACGGGACCTCAGGATGCTGCAACCGTCATAAATATGAACCAGTTGCCAAGCATTTGAATTTTGATCATATGGCCACAGGGATGCTGCGATGGCCCTGTGAAAAACGGTCACAAGTCACTTTTTTCAGTGCCATTGTAACTTGGGAACGGTCACTAAATGAATTAGGTGCACTGACTGAAAAGCCAAACGCAGTTGCAGCACAAGTGAAATTTTATTTAATCAGATTTACGTGGTGCCGTTTGCCGCTTCAGACACATAAACACACCCCTTTCCCCTCCATGCTAGTCCGTTAGCAAAACAAATGAATCCGAATCGGACCCAATTGGAACCATGTCCCATCCAGCTCCCTCAGCGAAGACTAAAGACTTAAGAAAGGAATGCTGGGAGATGTAGTTCATCAACCGGCGGAAGAGCCGCTCTGAATAGCCGCACGCGAAACAGGAAGTCTTCCTTTCCGCCTGTAATGTCACTTCCGGCGGAAAGAGAGACTGCAAAGGCTGCCTTCCTCGCTTCTTTCTTTTCGGCGCCATCATGGGTCGCATGCACGCACCCGGGTGAGTTGGCCGAGACGAAGGCCTTGGCGGGAGGATCCGAGGAGGGCTTGCGGGAACGGCCGTCATTTACTCTGCTCATTGCTTTGCGACCTATTTCAGGAGCTTCGCTTCTGTTGTGAGGGGGGAGGGCGGCGGAGGCTTTTCCTTAGAGGCCAATTTCGTTGAGAACCGCGGGGACCGGCGCGCAATTCCTCAATAGAGTCGCAGACGACAGGCGGGTTGTCGGGCCGCAGTTTAGCGCTCTGGCTTGCGCCTTGTTTTCGACGAAACATTCGAGACATCTCTTAACAAAAAGGCTCGGGAGGCGCCGCTTAGAGGAGATGGGGGAATAAGGGTGAACGTTGGAGGCGACCGCGCCTCGTAGATTCCCTGTCCTCGTGCAATATTTTTATTTTATTTTATTTTCTCGCTCGGGTGAAATCAGAAGCTATGCAACTGTTGCAACTCTGAAAGTTCGGCTTCTTGGATTCACTGACAGGCTTGGGAATGATTTATGTGCTGGCAAACCTAGAATTATTACCGTTTCAAGCCGGTTAGTATCCTATAGCGAAATGTACGTTTGTCACATTTTCTAAAATATGCTCTCTTTGCCTTCTCCTTCCATAGAAAGGGTCTGTCCCAGTCGGCCTTGCCTTACAGGAGAAGCGTGCCTACAGTAAGTACTGACCTCAGTTATTCATCCTGCTTGGGACTTGATTTTAACTTCGCAAAGTGAAGGATGCAACTGATTTGTTTGTAAATATCCCACAGGCTAAATTGTTTTCAATGTATTTCCTACAGTGCTATTTTGATTTAACGGTTAAGAAATAAAATACCAATCTTGCAGTTAATTAGGAAAACATGATATATACCTTACCTATTTCTTAAAACTTAGCTCTTGAGTAAAAAAAGCTTTCAAGTGTTAAAAGGCTAGCATTGAAAATGAGAACATAAATATTGACTGTCTCTAAGTGATCTCTTTGCATGCTACATTTTGAACAATTGCAGACAATCTTAATACTTTAGTGTTTGGGATAATAGTTAACATTAAAAAAACACTCAAGCAGTTCCAAACTCCAAGACAATTATACTCATGAGAAAATTAAAAAACGAAATTGATTACTCTTAAGCAGTTTTGCTAGCATGTGGAAATAATTGAGCTACAACTTTCTTTTTGTAGTTTTAATTCATGATATATTTAAATGTGTCACACAGTTTAGCTTGGTTACAATCAGAAACATTAATTTGGGGGAAAATATTTAGCTGACCAGATGACTACATAGCATTGCAGTTTCATTAAAGTGTTGTGAAATTATACTCTTCTGTATTTTTTCAGGGTTAAGTCTGCTACTTCTAAAACCATAGTATCAAGATATTGAATGAAATCAAAATCTATGTAATTTGAAAGCATCCTACTTTTCTTTTTTTGACAGCTACAATTCTGTGTGAGGATGTAGCAAGGGATGCTTTAGCACTCTTTACACAATTATCTTTACCTAGAACTTTTATGTTTTACTTTTGTTATTTTTGCAATTTGAAATCACAAAATTATTATATGTTCCGTGTTGGGTGGTTGGGTCAATTTGGTATCCAATGTATTTGAACTACAATGGCTGACAACTAAACTTTTTTTAGTGGCTGAAACTTACTTCTGATGATGTCAAAGAGCAGATTTACAAGTTGGCAAAGAAAGGCCTGACACCTTCCCAAATCGGTATGTTGAAATAAAATGCTGTGTTAATAGTAACTAAATAGTAATACATACATGAGGGCATGTACATTGGTTCTTAGTTATAAGCCACGTAGAGCTGCGGTCTCCAACCGTTGCAGCTGGGGGGGGAAAGGAACTGGGCCATGTAAACAGTAGGACAGTGCATGCAAGTGCCCGTCATTTGCACAATTTAAGCTGCACACATGCGCTCTGGCCAGCCTCTTGTGTACCCCAATTCCAAATAGGCCACAGCCTGCTAGTGGACTAGAGATTAGGGACCTCTGATTCAGAGTCTTTTGGGAGTCAGGCAGCCAAATAATTGATTTGGCTTTCATCTTGAGATACTTACCTTGGTTTATTGCCTGGCTAGAATATTCATAGTTTGAAGTATTTGAAAGTGTACCAAATGCTTTATTTATTGCAGGGGGTATAAGCTGGTATTCTATCCAGTTACTTTTCTTCAATCAAGTTCTGATGATAATATAATTGAATTCTTAGAACCTAGCTTTTATTTAAGGTATTAGTGAATTGATAGTTTATTTAATGCCTCAAATATCATTGCTATTGCTAAAATTGTACATTTTGTAGCTTTTACTTGACTGTCTTATCATGCAAGCTGTAAATTGTCTTTTGCAAGACCTTCAAAAGTCTTTCCTTTGTGATAATTAATGCTTGTTGAATGTCCAAATGAATGATTATGTTTAAATTTACAGTACCTTAAAATTAAGTACTTTCAAAAATGCTCAATTGGGTTTCAGGTGTGATATTAAGGGACTCGCATGGTGTTGCCCAAGTTCGTTTTGTGACTGGTAACAAAATTCTGAGGATTCTTAAATCCAAGGGACTTGCCCCTGATCTCCCAGAAGATCTTTACCACTTGATCAAGAAAGCAGTTGCTGTCCGCAAGCATCTTGAGAGGAACCGCAAGGTAAAGTAGCAGAGTATATTCCATCCTCAAGATTTTAAAATGGGACCTACAGTTATTCTAGAATAGTATTTGCTTTTGAAGAGGTAGTGCCTTTACAGTAAATTAAATACTGGTTTATATCTAAGAACCTTGTGCTAGTGGAATATGCACAATTGAAACTATATTTTCACTAGATCTGCTCGGGTGAATTAAGAAAAAAGAAATAAGTACAATGATTGGTTACAAGAACTGCATTGTTATTCAAAGAAAATACAAAACAGATTTTTCCTACGCTGTCTCCTAAAACAGTATTTGAAAATATTTGTTTTTGTTGGAAGGATAAAGATGCCAAATTCCGACTTATTTTGATTGAGAGCAGAATTCACAGGCTGGCTCGTTACTATAAGACCAAGAGAGTACTCCCACCTAATTGGAAGTAGTAAGTATACTTTGCTCTCAGTCACAATATGGGCATGTTATTTAATGTTGGCAGCAGTTTTTTGTTCCTCCTCTTAATGTTATAGAAAGAAATGGCATTCATTTAAGGAATACTGTTATTTTTGGTAATTTTTGGAACGTAGGTGTAGCAGTAGCTTTTTTGAAATACTTCCTAACTATTCTGTATGTAAGTCTATTGATTGTAATTAACACTTTTGGGGTGTATTAAGTTGCATTCAGATTACACATGTTCAGAAGTTGCCTTCTGATGTCTGAGTGAGCTGCTGTAGCTGATAAGTTTAAATGTAATCTTGTTGATGCCACACGACCTCATTTTGATGAAGTTGCTAAATTGTTCTTCTCTTCTTCTGCAGCGAATCATCCACGGCTTCTGCTCTGGTTGCATAAAAATTCTTATTACGACCATGGGATTCTAAACCATCTTATAATCGTGTTATGTCTACTTCAGAGTGATGTCATTGCTTTCTTATTTAAAATTGGAAGGATAAGTTAACACGTTTACTACATCAATAAAAGCTGGATTTTTTTTCCACTTGATAATATAATTTGAGTTCTTTAAAGCTGCTGTTGTCCTTCAAAATGTTGGTTTCCTATAAATTTACTAAAGGTTCTTATTAACTATGTACACATTGAGTGTTGATAGAAACTTTTACTATCAAATACTGTGCTGTCTTTGGGAGACAGCATTAATGAAAATTGATGACTTGAAACTGCTTGAGGCTAAAATCAGAACTGCTTATATTTCTCAATTATATTTGTTTTCAGTTAGAGTAAATGGTGTTTGATGAAGGAATATCCATAAAGAAGGACCAATTTTTCAAAATGCTGCTTTGCCCATATTGGGAGTTGGAAAAAATGGGCTTTTAGGCTGAAAGTTAATTCTTTCAAAACAATAATTATATGAATAGATTTTTCATTTAATTTGGAAAAAGTGGATTTTCTTTTAATTAAAAATATAGCTATGGTAATGGAGACAAGAACCATTTATCTTTACCCTTTCCCTGGCTTATATTTTTAATGAGAAAAAAGAAAAATAGCTTTCAGATGAACTAATAGTAAAACTAATCAAATTGCTTTTAAGAGTAGATATACAAATGTTATGAACTACAAATTAATTTAGCTACCTAGGCAGAGACAGCTATTGCATTACCATATTTTTTGGTGTATAAGATACTTCCCCCCCCCCCCCAAAGTGGGTGGAAATGTTAGCGTGTTATACAGTGAATATTGCTGAAGCCCCGCCCACCCTTCGGCCTCTGCCTCCCAGCAATTTACTTCCTTGCAGCAAACAACAAACAGCCTGGTCAGCTTCAACACAGCCTGATTTAGCACAAGCAGCTGATTGGCAGTTGGATCTGCCTCCTGGAATACCACCTATCAGCTCTTCCAGGCTATGGGGATCGCCACTGCCCATTGCCACCGTCACCGCCTATTTCGGCCTGGAATGGGCCGAAAACGGGATGGACGGAGGCAGCAATAGGCTAGGTGCGTCTTATAGTCCAGAGTGTGTTATAGTCCAAAAAATACAGCATATAGGGACAGGGTAGAAATGCATTATGTGAGGTTTTCAGATCTTTTGTCAATGCAGCCATTTTATGTTTTAAGCCCTTAAATAACATTCCACAGGTCTCCGCCCCTACTTAAAACATCACTGGTAGATGTTTTATTAGATAGTGTATATCCAATAAGTTATCAACTCAATTTTGGGGAACAATAAGATTTTTGTGTGTCTGTGGGAGACTGCTAGGATCTTGTAGAAAATACAATGGGCAGTACTATAATGCCCTTTTATAAAATTGCATAGTATTACCATCTGAATGTTTTTCCTCCAACTATAAAATTGATGGAAAGGTGGAAAATAAACAATTTTGAATAGAGCTTCAGCACTTGTTTGCAAAGTGTAAATGAGAGAAAACTAAGGTGTTTTTCATTTTTCTCTGAGATCAGGTTCACTTTTGTTCCTTGAGCACAATGAACTACCTTAAGTTTAAGGTAGTTCAATAAATCCTCTAGCATGTGCTTAACCTAATAAAATATGCTTCTTAGAGTGTTCAAAAGAAATTTTATAAATTACTAGAAACTATTATGAAGATAGTCATTGTATCTAAACTTGTTCCTCAAGCCAAATATGGTCATGACCTATTCTATGTTTTCCTAATTTCTGACATATTCTGAGGTTTCCTAATCTCATTAAGTTTATCTTTAGCTATACAGAGGTTATCATTGAAAGCTTTCATATATCTATCTCCCCATCATTAAATGCCTGAAATTCAATTTGCAAAGTTTGTAATTTCTGGGAAAACAGCAAGCACATTTGTTATACAGTCTTGGTATCATGACATTTAATAGCTCAAGTTTCTTTTTACCATATTCAGTTTGTTATAAATACTACTGAGTATATATTATAGTAAACTGCACCATTGTGGAAAATAATGAGTGTTTTTAGGATCAGTTACAGTTTGCCAGGACATGGATTTTTTTAAAAAACCCAGTAGTCAGCAGAATAGAAGAATTTTAATTGGATAAGCTAGCCTGAAAAACCAAGTTAAGCACAGGTATACATGGAGGAAATCTATATTGTCACTATATCGTCATTGATGATGGCACATAATTGTTTGGCACATAATCTTAATTAAGCAGTGTTTGTATGGCTCATTTGGTTGTCTCAGTATCACCATAAAATGAGACTTCCATTGTAGGGGATTTCATATAGTTTATTTGGCTGTAGACTTCTTGGTGCTCTCTGAACTTTATTTGCTTGCAGATGTTTAGGTAACATCTTTGTAGACGTACTTTCTCTACTTTAAGGATTCCCAGGTGTACATGGAACAATACAATTGGAATAGAACTTAAATGCTGATAGATCTAGAATCTGCACTTTCCAATCAGTATCACAACTATTCAATATAAGACTTTATGCCTGAAAGCCTGTGACTCTACTTTCTTTCCTCAGTCTTATTTAAAAATTCTGTTTGAGCAGTATGTAAAATTTATTTGGTTATATTTAAAAGAAATTAAAATGCACATTACTCAGGAGATTTATGGGGTGTAAAAAGATTTAACTCGCTAATTTTCTCCTTTATAGATTTAATCTTAACTAATCACTTCTACGTTTTAATGAGAAGTACATGCAATAAAATGGCATTTCATAAATGTTTTTGTTTTATTCCAAATCAAAACAGGAAAAAACTTTGTCCCAGTTAGTATGCAAAAATTCTACCATCATCTTAAATTCAGAACCATTAAAAATATATTCAAAAACCATTTAAAATTATGTATAAATTATCCTAATTTGTATATATATGATTGTAAAATTCAAATTGTTAACTTCACAAGAGCTGGAATAATCGTAGCTGTTCTGGAATAGTTGTATTGCAGCCTTAATTTATATATCAGACAAGTAGCAGGAAAAATTGAGATATTATTTTTAGATGTGGAAAAAAACCCAGTTATCTTGATAAAGTTTTAATAAAATGGTCTTCTAGATGTTGAGAATAGAAAGTGCAGAGCAACAAAGATGCTAAGGGGACTGGAGGCTAAAACATAAAGAACAATTGCTGGAATTGGGTATGTCTAGTTTAATGAAAAGGACTAGGAGTGACATGATAGCAATGTTTGATATCTCAGGGGCTGCCACAAAGAAGAGGAAGTCAAGCTATTCTCCAAAGCATCTGAAGGCAGAACAAGAAGCAATGGATGGAAACTAATCGAGAAAAGCAACCTAGAACTAAGGAGAAATTTCCTGACAGAATGGTTAATCAGTGGAATAACTTGCCTCCAGAAGTTGTGAATGCTTTGACACTGGAAGTTTTAAAGAAGAGATTGGATAATCGTTTGTTATCTTAGCAGAGGGTTGGACTAGAAGACCTCCAAGGTTTCTTCCAACTCTTAATCTATTCAGCTGGAAAATTAATTGTATGCATACGTTACAGAAAATACTTGGAATATTAGGTGGCAGTATAGGTTTACAATGTAAAGAAAGGGTATAAAATTTGATTTAGACCTAATTCATGATCCACTGATGTACTACAGAAATTTGACAAAAATACACATAGTGATACAAAGTCTGTAGTTGACTATTTATAAATGCAATAGCATTAATCATTGATCTAATATAACAATATTTCTTTAAAAGTAACTTAATTGGGTATTTTTATCCCTCAGCTTGAAAATGCTACCGGTAATTAAAATTTCAGTGTATTTGTGCATTCAAATCTACTATCTGCAAATGTCTCCTTCAGCTGAGCATGTATCTCCTTTAATATTTCATATCACAAAAGAAACTGGCATTAAAGAACCAACAGGAAAAGGCAATTGTATATTCACCTTGAGTATATATATATCCCGCCACAAACCTATACTCCCAACCAAAAAAAATGAAATATAAAAAAATAACAATATTGCTTTTTTACTGTAATAGGGCTAGCTATTTATAGAGTTGCCCTTCGGGTCCAACTTCATGATGATACATGGGTGACCAGGGTCTTTTCAGAATCCAGGCAGTGGTGCCTGCTACTGTTTCCACAGACAATTGATTTCGTCATTAGAAAAAAAGCTGCTAATGGAATTTATTTCTTGAGCATTATTTCATGTCATGGCTTTCTTGTGTGGGATAATCCTTTAGATGTTTAAAAAATGGATTCATATCCTCCCTCTATCTTCCCAAAATTAAACGTAGCCAATTCCTATATATCTCTTCCTAAGGATGACTCTACCTCCAAGTCTTTACTGCAGCAGTGTTTTTATTGGCCAGTTTTAATATTTCCTAAGGGATCCAGTCTTGAGTTTTGCAGAACATGCTTTTCAGCAGGTGAAACGTTTTAACATATTAAAATTAAACACAATAAGCTAAGCTGTCACAACAGAATAAATGGAAAAGCTTTCATTGCTAGCTACAGTTGTTAAAATACTACTGTATACTGAGAAAGAGCCTCCGGGGCTAATTAATTTTAAATAATTACACGCATACTGTATGTGGATAGTGCTTAGAAATATCAGCAGAGGTCCCTATGCTTCCAGCAGTCTTCTGTTTGGATGCTGGCCTGGAGCATTTTAGAATGCAAACTCCTCGGACTTTTTCTTTTTTGCAGCCAATTCTCTCTCATGCTGCCAAGGAGTATATTAAAAAAGCAGAAGGTGGTGGTTTTTTTTTTTTTTAAGCCAGATCAAAGTCCTTGTACTTGTTCTAAATGGCAAAATCCTGGAATTCATTGGCAAAACTGAACTGGCTTCCTTTTGCTGCTGTACAGAGACTTGGTTTTATTTTAAAACCACATTTATCCTCATTGAAAAAAGGTTGCTGGGCAAAGCTTTGGCATGTCTTTCATTTGCATTATTACAGTCTCAGGTTAGAAGTACTATTGGCTGAAATAAGTCTATCTTTTTGTGAAACTGGGAGCAAGGAATTCCACAAAGGGCGCTCATTTTAGTATTTTGAATCCAAAATACTTAACTAGGCCCACTTAAATGCCATTGAAATCAACAGCAGTTAGCTATTAAAAATGGAAATTCATTGGTTGCATTGTATTTCAGTTGGCTGGCTAAAAGTTGGCAAAGTTTCATTGCAATCCTTAACTGGAGGTTCGATGAGAAATTTGGTGAAGGATGAAGTCTGATTCCTAACATTTTTTCCTACAACCGAAATCAGGGAGTAGAGCTTCCTTTTCACTTCTTCCTTTTCACTTTTTACTGTTTTTCTTTCTACTGATCTCAGTGAGAAAATTGTAACTTCTCCAGGTCCAGTTTGTGACAACTTCTAAGGGTTTCATCCATATAAATTACATTTGATGATTCTGGGGAGGCTCTTGATAACAGTGCACTTCTGGAATGGGGCCTTCTAAGTCCTATTATTAGAGACATGTCATTCTGTAGATGTTGCATCATGAACATGACTCCCTCCATAAAAGTCTGGGGAAAAATAACTTCATTCTTCTCAATAAACTTTAGGAAACTTGTTAATCTCAATTGCACCCAAATGAATTTATTCCACATTTTTAAACTGAACTGACTGACTTACTTTCCTGTTTTATGTTTTACATTTTAATACTACCCCAAATTGTAAGCCTATGCCGCCCACATCCTTAAAAATTAACAGCAGATTTCAATTTTTTTCTCATTGGGTTTTTTTAAAGAGCCC
>JANHFK010004065.1:52090-63870 GCA_036250565.1 Sibynophis collaris | reverse complement strand
TTAACTCCTATAACCTCAGTGCCAGGAAGCTTGCCCTCCAAAATTTGGTGTTGGCAGAGAGATGCTTTGTTTGATGCATGCCAGCCACACTGGAAGTTTACAGATGTCGATTTGCATACATGCTGCACAATATAAAATTTATAATTAACAATGACAAAATTTGCCTGCAGCTTTACAGCCTAAATAAGAAGAGAAACAGAAAAGACTGATGGACGACGAAAAGAAAATCTCTTTCTGAAAATTATTACATCTGGTGCTGCTTTTGTTTTTAGATGTTTTATTATAAGAAACAAAACATTAAGGGAAATGTTAAAATAAACAAAAGGAAAATAAACAAAGAACAAAAGCATTTTTAAAAATATACGCAAATATGTGTGCATGTGCAATCTTAAGGAAGATAACAAATATTGTAAATATTCAGTTTTTCTAGCAGAATGACATTCATACAGATGAATGAATAAGTTAGCGGGAAGAATTTTATTAATACCGTATAGCTAAGAAATGGTCATCACATTTGAGCAAACATATCCTTTATTGTTGGCTTATTCAAAGTTATTTTCCACACATTTCAATGCCATTCATTGAACTGTGCTTTGGTAGTGTTATAACAATGTAAATTTTGCCTTGAAACTCAAGAACCCTGCCATGGAGCTGATAAGAACTTGATCCCTCAATTTAAAGAGAGACTTTTATGTTTGCAACGGGGCTTCTTTCACCACCTGAAAATACAGATCACCAAATAATTCAGGCAAAGCGAAAAGTGTCAAATCTTTTACAGGGAACAGAAGCAAAAATACGTATATTCAGTATATGTGATATGTCATAAAGCAAGTGATCAACCAATAAAAGACATTTACTGGATGTGAAAATTGAACAATAGAAAACATTGATTCTATATAGCTGTGATGGTAAACCTATGGCACACATGCCACAGGTGGCATGCAGCACCCTCTCTGTGGGCACGTGAGCCATCACCCCAGTTCAGCTCTGCCACGCATGCATGCGTGCCCCCCACTGGCCAGCTGGTTGTTGTGTCTCTTCCATGCATGCATGGGGGACCAGGAGTGCATGTGCGGAAGGTGGGGCTCGTTCAGGGGAGCTGCACGTCCATGTGCAGGGGTGTGTGGTACATATATATGGGGGATGGGACGCATGCGAGGGGCATGCGCGCATTGCATTTTGGGGGTTTGAGCGCGTGCTTTGGGCACTTGGTCCAGAAAAAGTTAGCCATCACTGCTATATAACATTTCATAAGTGGCAAATTTATATGCTACATTATTCATTTTCCCAGCCGGTTTTGTATCTTTCTTGAAACTTGCAAGTATATTCAAGGGCTATATATTTAGTGGCTAAAAAGGCTGGGTTTTGCATTTAAAAAAACACAAAGAAATGGGTTTGGCTAAGAGGAAAACATGGATCCCTGAACTTCAAAAGGAGGAATGGATGCTATGCTGAAATGTTAATATCATCTTTATTAAAAAGCTAATAACGAAGCCTAAAATTCCAAGTAGCAGCAAAAAGAGCATATGAATCCCTTACATATCTTGTGCCACACCAATAAGAAAAAAAGGGGGCAAAAATGTAATTTTAATGGACAATTCAACAGTTGTTACTTTTAAAAAACAGAGGGGTTGTTTGAATAGAGAGAAGGCAATATCCTCATTGATTGGAACCCAGATGAATTTTTTGTGCAAAAAATAAAAAAGAAATTTATGATTTATGGCTTTGAGGATTAGATAGTATATTTTTCCTACTATTTATTTTTGAATGTTATATTATAAACTAATAAAAACTGTAAAAAAAAGAAAAGAATCTTAGCTACAATTCAAATAGCTATTTCAGAGATGATATAGATATGAAGATATAGATATCTTCTTGGCTGTGTGCATTAGCCCAGTGTCTGTTTAAGACATTATCATCCAAATGCATAGATATTTATTTAGTTGCTTACTAAAACGTAAAGCACACCATGCTTCTCCAAACCCTGTTTATTTGTCTGTTTGTTTATCTATCAACCAGTCAATCAAATTTAAGTACTAGCCATCTGACTTGCAGAGATTTTTAGATTTTTTTAAAAGTATTTTTTTTACTTTTAATTTTCTTTCTCTCCTTATTTCTATGGAAAGCACATTGTTTTGTGCAGAGTTCTATTGTGAAGCTGAATGACATTCAGAAACCTCCTGAGATGGAGGTCAGAAAGTAAGATTTTAATTCCACTTACACATTAAATAATAAAGTCAAGGCAGCCTGTGCATACATAGTGGTGCTTATTTCTTTTTTAACATTTCATTGTGCTTGCATGATTGTTAAGCTAAGAAGCTCAGTCATCAAGTACATGTGTAGTGTCCTTTCATTTCCAATTGTGCAATATTTGAGACAAAGCTGGAGGCTTGCAGCATCATGAGATTCCAAAACCACAACTATTTTATGTTTCCACAGGTTTTCAAACATAGGATTCTTCCCCTTAACCATGGCACAAACATATTCACAAGTGCACTGCATGATGTTACCTCATCCTTAGCCAATATCTGAGAAAACCTAAAAGTTATCCTCCTCTGTTCTGGTTTTAAAGTTCTTGCAACACAACTTTTGACACGGATATGATTTGGCACACTTTACTAAATGTGTGTGGGCTGATGCAGTTAATGGCTGGGATCTGCCTAACTTTTAGTAGCCATTTTGAACTGTTATAGACACCTCCCCACCCCTCCATTGCTGAGGCCAGTGATGGCTAACCTTTTTGCCGTCATGTGCCAAAAGCATGGGGAGCGGGGGGGGTCATGCAAGCGCATGCCCACACCCATAATTCAATGCCCCCCTGCGCTCCCCCTGCTTTTGACAGATGATGGCATGGTGGGCCTGGTAGGCCCATTTTTCGCTCTCCCCAGGCTCCAGAGGCTTTCTAGGAGCCTGGGAAGGGCGAAAACAGCCTTCCCCACCCCCCGTGGAGGCCCTCCAGGGCTGGAAGCAGCCCATTTCCTGACTTCTGGTGGTCCAGAAGGCCAGAAAATCAGCCACATGCGTGCTGGAACTGAGCTAGGGCAATGCTCACATGCCCACAGGTATGGCTCCACATGCCACCTGTGGCACGCAAGCCATAGGTTCGCCATCACAGGATTAAGACTATAGGAGATACAGGATACTTCACCAAAGGCACCTCCCTACATAATACTTGACTGGTGTTATACACAGTGCTGGTCAGATTTTTATAAAAGCTTCTTAAATACAGGTTTAACATTCTTTTGAATGAGTACTACTGGTAAGACAGTATTGCAAAGAAAGTTGATTTAATCTGAGATAAAGAGCCGGATTCTGCCAGCTGCATTCTGGCAGGTTTTTTTGTTGCTTCTACCAACAAGGAATTTTACATCGCCATGGTTTTTGTTTTTTATTATGTTTATTTTATTTAATAGTTTTATTATTATGCCAGAGTGCTACCATTGTCATTTTGATTGGTCAACCCTCCCAAGATGAATCTCCTGCAGCTTGAATCCTTAAATGTCTGTACAACTCACAATGGTTACCTATAATGTCTTTGGTTTGGCAGATAAGCACCATTGTGTCTACACTATTCTTTGGGGTTTTGGTGGCATTAGATATCATGGTAATAAATGTTCTTAATTACAAGGTTGTATAGTTCTGGAAGGATGCTTAAGGCCAGATGTGATATTCAGCAGGTTCTGACCAGTTCTGGAGAACTGGTAGCAGAAATTTTGAATAGTTCAGAGAACTGGTAAATACCACCTCTGACTGGCCCCGCCCTCATCTATTCTTTGCCTCCCGAGTCCCATCTGATCAGGAGGCAATGGGGATTTTGCAGTAACCTTTCCCTGAAGTGTGGAGGGAATGGAAATTTTACAGTATCCTTCCCCTGCCACGCCCACGAAGCCATGCCCACGAAGCCACGCCCACAGAACTGGTAGTAAAAAAAATTGAATCCCACCGCTGCTCAAGGCCCTGTGTTCTTTATTGCCTCTACTGGATTTTTCAGGTTGGGGGCTATGGTTACTTGCCAGCAATGCTATTCTTTTGAAGCACTACTTAGGCACCAAACTCCTTGCTTCTTCCCTCATAAGAGAGCCATGGTGGCGCAGTGGTTAGAATGCAGTACTTCAGGCTAACTCACTGCTCACTCCAGGAGTTCAATTCTGAGCAGCTCAAGGTTGACTCAGCCTTCCATCCTTCCAAGGTCGGTAAAATGAGGATCCAGATTGTTGGGGGCAATATGCTGATTTGTAAACCACTTAGAGAGGGCTGTAAAGCACTATGAAGTGGTATATAAGTGCTATTCCTATTACTACAGAAGCAATCCACAAATAATTTAAAGAAGTTGCACAGACATTTTGTAAATAGGTCACCTTCATAATTTAACATTATTCTTGTTTGATCTAGATCTTTGCTTTACCATTTTTTTTCTATACTTGTCATGGCATTTGTAATTATTTTTCTCTTTTTCCCATGAATGCTAATATTTATAGCATCTATTTCCATTAAATTTCTTCAACATATCACTATAATTCCACTATAAATCATTAAAAGATAATTTGGGGGATTCCCTCAATTCAGTTTTATCTCAGATTATTTTTGTTTCATCTAAACTTTTTCTGCTGGAGTTTTTCTCTTAAAGGTCTTTTCTCCCTCTTTCAACATAACTTTTTTATTTTGATTAATGCTTACAAGTCTGACTTTTATACAACCCAGTTTGGGAATAATATAGTAACTAAAAGAAGACATTAATGTCTCTCAATAAATAATATTTTATTGTAGAAAGAAAAGTCAGACCCATTTCAAAAGTAGGTGATACCTTCATAATGAGAACAGATGTGCAATGTAACAAATCAATAAACATTTCCAAAATGCTTACAATCAATTATGTAGCTAATGTCTGTTTTGGATTTCTTTGCCTCTCTGAAACATAACTGGACAACTACTCCATTTTCATTAGATAGTGCATTAATAAAGCATCAGAGAGTACTTAAGACAGGAAGCTACAGAATATATCATCCCCATATAATAGCATTTCATTTGGAAGAAATACTGAAAGAGCAGAGAGTTTCTACTTTAGAGAGGAAAACAAGTTGAGATTTGTAATGTTGTAGCCCACATGTAAAATCCAATTTAATCCATGAAATCTCATTGGGTGTCTTCTCAGCTTAGCCTTTGTCAGAAGCTTATTGAAAATATTTTTTTAAATAGTTAATCCAAGTATACGCCTTAGAGTTTCTTGGAGATTAATGGGGTATTACAAAAGCAATGCCACAGAAAAAGATGTATTTGTTCCGAATAAAATGAAGATAAACCTGATGCTCTGCAGTGAACATGATACACAAATAATTCTAGCACCTGATGTTATAATGTAAATTATAATGTACAATGGGCAGCTTATTTATGCATTATTAAGAATTATTTATTTATTAAGTAGTATTATTTAATATTAAACTTCTAGCCCAATATTTCCAATTTTGAAGGAGTTACAGAGTTTAACAACCAACTAGCAGCTGCAAAGAAAAGCTATTAGTATGCTAGTTTTATTTGTTCTTCAGATCTGTTCATAACTTAATAGAACACCTACACTTTGACAGCCTTTGTATTTTAATGTAATTTCAAGATGAACCTTCATGTCCTTTTCCTAACTTATAATACTATTGCTATGAAAAGGATCAACTGGGTAAATATGATTTAATCTGCTGAACAGGATTACAAGACTTCTATTGTTAAACAGCCCTGAACTGGATATCATTTTCAATTCCGACTTGACTAAATCTTGCCCCAACAGGCTAATGGAAAACAGTTTATCCACTTATCAGAGTAACTGCGGTGGGGAGGGAAGGGTGTGTCTTCTAGTCTGATATGTACAAAGTAGGGGGAAAAATCAGCATAAATGTGTAGATTACTCTGCAAGAATTCTAAAGCAATTCATTAGATCTTAGATGTAAATACATGGAATTTATATGATAGTGATGATAGTGAGGTGTGTGTGTGTGTGTGTGTGTGTGTGTGTGTGTGATTATTTAAAACCAGGAACAAAAATGAAGCAAGTACACCAGGGGGCATATGCCACCAACAGTCTCATTGGTACTGCCTTCCACATATGATTGCCATGTGAAAGAATTCACTTACTTGCTTGATTACTTATATGCTATCAAGTCATTAATCAACTCTTAGCCACCATCATAAATAGATTTTTCCCATGATGATTTGTCTCTAATCTAATCCTTCAGCTGTTCCAACTGTGTACTCATCAGTCTAGCCACCTTGCTGTAGGTCATCTTCTCCTTCCAACTTTCCAAGCATTAGAGCCCTTTCCAGAGAGCTAGGTTTTCACAAAATGTGTTTTCATACATCAATAGGATCTGTTGCTATTAAATTTTGAAAAACATCATCATGACTTTGTTAATATTTTAATTGCTTTGTGGAACAGGAATAACTATAATTACCTGGTCTCCTGTTGGTATAAAACAATATGGAATTACAATAGTAAAAATTGTTCTGCTTGTGGCACCACAATAGGTAATCAAATTGTTACCCTGTTTCTTTAATGCTTCACCTGCAATCTAGGTGGGACAGACTAGAACTTTTAAATAAATAGTTGCACTTTCCCCTTTTAATCAGTTATCAAGATTATGAGATTTTGAAGTGGATAGTGCTAATGTAAAGACAAGATGAGAATAAAAACAAAGCTTTTTTATTTTTATTTTTTTTATTTTTTATTTTATTTTAGACCTACCGTAAGATATTAAACTGCATATTTTTGTTGTATCATGGATATTTTAATTTTAAATGACCATTAATCTTTTGGGGTTGATCACAAATAATTAATAACATACATAAACACACTTTGGGGAGCAAGGTATCTGAACCAATTCATGGAAGACCTAAGTCTACTTATAATTTCTTGTAATAATTAATAATTAATCAACAAAGAAACAGAAGTGGGAGTAAACTACTCAGTATACATCTGAACACTGCAATGAAAGAAAGCAATACTGATGCATCTATGTTACCTTTCCTGACAACTTCATCTAACTGGTTCAAGCCACTCATGCGGCCTGGTTCTGTAAGGCTGTGGCCAAGGGGTTGGGGTGTACAGTATAATCTCAACTCAAAAGAAAATGCACCAAACTGAGCAATTCTTTGTTTTCAGTGTGGCATAATTCTAAAATATTTCCTCCTCATTTCTAAAGTAGCAGAAGATCAGAGGCTTTCTCAGACATTCACTCTATCATGAATGAGACACACAAAGTGAAATTATCCACTAGGCCCAATTCCCTGGGGAGAAAGACTGAAAAAGCAGTTTGGTTGCTCTGTAGCTAGACAAGCTTAAAGGTGATATATATGTACCAGTGTCTGTAAATGTAAGTGTATATCAAGGGAGAAAGAGGTTGCAAAATTAATACACTACCTTGAAACAGGTATATCAATCTTCTCTAGCAAGAACAGCTAAGAAGCATGAGTATTTTGAACATTTAAACATTTAAAACATTTATGACATTTTTCATCAGATGTTTTAGTTTGAATATTTATACCTCTAAGGTTGAACAAGGGCTTGTGAGCTATACAGTAAGAAGACATAGAAAATACAAAATGTGATTATAATAATTCAGGGGGAAAAAATGAGGGTGACATTTTTGCACGGATGAGCTAATGATCATATGGTCACATCTGCCTCTGATAATCTTCTGAGGAGGATTTAGGAGCTCCAAAGATAGTGGCTTACCTGCCAGCTGTCAGAGAAGAGTTTAAAGCCATCATATCTTTGAGACAGAACACAGCTGAAGATGTAGTAAAATTCATTTTCCTCTATCCTAAGAAAGCTGAGGCAAGTGAAGCTGGAAGACCAAATTACTAGCAGAATCAGGATTCCTCTGACACAGTAATCAGGGAATAACTAGGGAGATGTCCTGTTCTGACTATGTCTACCTATATGCTAACTTACCTAAGTACTATTTGCAATTGAGAGTTTCTTCAAATATCTCATAAACATATCTTATAGCCTTGACTATAGGAAAACCTTAGGACAGTGATGGCAAACCTTTTGGGGGGAGTGCGGTGGTATTGCACACGTGCGTGCCCACACCCATAATTCAATCTCCGTGCCCTGCCCCCCCATGCATGTGCGCATGACCCTCCCCCTGCTTTTGGCATGCGATGGAACGGTGGGTCCGGTAGGCCCGTTTTTCACTGTCCCCAGGCTCCAGAGGCTTTCTAGGAACCTGGAGAGGGCAAAAATAGCCTCCCCCTCCGAGGCCCTCTGGAGGCTGGAAGTAGCCCATTTCCCAACTTCCGGGAAGGCCTAAAAGTCAGCTGGCCAGTGCAGACGGGCGCACTGAAGCTGAGCTAGGGCAACGCTCGCGTGTCCACAGATATGGCTCCGTGTGCCACCTGTGCCACCATCATGGCCTTAGGACCAAATTGTAACTACCTTGAATACCTGTTTCAACAAGTCTATTGCCAATGAATGTAAAAAAAAAAATCCATACCAGTCTCAACTATGAACACTGTCAATCACACGTTATTGCTTTGGGGCTCTACACTTTGTTTCTGTTGGCAACATTTGACTGCTATGCCAACATTTTTTAACTGAATTACTGACTATTGAATTATTGCAGTCCTAAAACAGGATGCATTTATTATGGTTAGATATGAAGGCTGCGGGGGGCGGGAGAAAGAGCATATGTACGCTCTGTGCAACTGTGGTATTTTTTTCTTTTTCTTTCATATTTCTATGCTGTGTTTTAGTTATAAGATACTAACTGGCAGGGGGGGAAGGATATTACTTTTGGGGGCATCTCATATTTCAAAACAATATGCTTTTGGTCCTTGATTCAACAGTCAATATGTAGTCATCATATTTTATAATACATTTTGTGGTGCTCTTAGGCAGAATTATAAGGAGGTAAATATAAAAATGAAGGTGTAGGAGATTACAGCCACAAAATTCCTGACAAAGGCAAGAGTCCAGGTTTCAAAAATAGCAGAGAACATACAATGTATTTGTATTTCCTGATTAATTTAACCTCATTTTCTGAATTCACAACTAAATAGGAGCCTATTCATTGCTCAGTTGACTCCCTCAGAGGAAATGCTTGGGCATTCTAATTACGTTTACCACACAAAGGCCCATCGTTTCTTCTCTGCTCTAATCAGAATGGCAGCTAAGCTAGCCAGGGCGCTGTTGGAGTTCTGAGTAAGGAGGACTACTATGAGCATTAAACTAGGCAAAAAAAAAAAAAGATAAAGGTGCTTCCCAAGGAACAACTTAGTTCAGTTATCTAGGAAGCATTTAAGTTGTTGATCCTGAGGAAGTGACCAAGGTCCCTGTCACTGAGTTCTGCTCCCTGAATTCTGGACCTATGCTCTTCCTGACTGGTCAAGCACTTCCAAGAAGTTGCATGTGGTTCAGTCCAAGAGAAGGTTAATATATCTATGTAGGAGAAAGATGTTTGCCTTTGGGAGAAGGGGTGCCTCCTTCTCAAGAGACTATCCTTTGACCCAATTGTGTTGGGCAACTTTTTAAGGAAGAATATAGAGAAGATGGTATGTGGGAAGGGGGGGGGAGAGGTGGATTATCCAGACCTTTTCAATTTGTATTCGGGCTAGATTACAGTACCAAGATAAACACAGGCTGCAGTTGTGAATGACCTTTGGGTGTTTCAAGATGGGAATGATGGTTCCGTGCTGGACCTCCTCCTCTTGGAGGCTGTCAATATCAACTATAGCATCCTGGACTGATTCCAGGACTAGGGCAGTTTTGCACTGATACTCTTCCTTCTTGGTGACCAGTTTTAGTTAGTATTGATAGGGTAGACTAGAATAACAGAGTTGGAAGGGACCGTGGAAGTCTTCTAGTCCAATCCCCTGCTTAGGCAGGAAACCCTACACCATTCCAGACTAAATGTTGGAGCATTCACAACTTCTGGAGGCAACTTGTTCCATTGATTAAATGTTCTAACTGTCAGGAAATTTCTCCTTAGTTTTAGGTTGCTTCTCTCCTTTATTAGTTTCCACCCATTGCTTTTTGTTCTACCCTCAAGTGCTTTGGAGAATAGTTTGATTCCCTCTTCTTTGTGGCAAGCCCCGAGATATCGGAACCCTGCTATCATGTCACCCCTGGTCCTTCTTTTCATTAAACTAGACTTGGTAGTCAGGAAGAAGTCCACCTCTAGTCTCTTTTCTGTTGGGTGTTTCACAGCTCTGGTCTCTTGCCTCTCTTGTCTAACCTCTACTTGAGGCTACTGAGTAAGGTCATGTGAAAGCAGAAGTTGCAGTATCATCAATACCAAAGAAAAATACAGGAAGCTGAATATGAGCAATCAGTACTAAGCAACATGGTTGCAAATTAGGGGGCTTAGATCTGTGCAACTCAATTCAGCTATGATTTCAAATTTGGATCATGCTTGCTACCATACCCTTTTCGTATTTTCTCTCTTGCTTGCTACATTGCACATACCTATTACTTGGAAAATTAAAAGTCTGTAATTTCAGCTACTCACTGTCAATTGGAGGTCATTTTTCCAGATGATCTGCCAACTTAGTTATTAAGATACTAAATTTACCTGATAGGGCCAGACCTCCACCCGATTAGATTCATCTGTGAACCAAGCAATCAATTTTTTAGTAAGAATAAAAAATCTTGAAACAACAAAAAGATACAAATCATATTTCAGCTAAAAACAGGGTTGGATATTTTTGAAGATTTGACAGATGTTTTTCTTTTCTTTTATATCCAATTCCCCTTTTGCAACACCTGACCACTATTTGGTTTTGCTTTCTCATTTCTCTTTCCTTTCCAGTTGAGCTGGCCTTTTTCACATCCAGCATGCTATTTCTGCATAAAGGAGGGAGGGAAGGAGGGAAGGAAGGAAATATGTATGTTTCCTTAGGCTTTGTGTGTGTGAAAGAGAAAGTGCTATTGATGCTACGGTGGCTATAATCCTTCCATGTTAAGCACAAGTCCTCCTGCCTGACAGGTATGATGGGAAATCCTGGTCAATTTAATACTTTCCTTGATCAGTAGAAATTATTTGTCTCTTTAAGACCAGGCGATTTTCCCATAAGTGAATCATGTATAATATTTATAATTGCAAAATGGGCAGTCCCCTTTCTGATGCAGATCAGCCCATACTTGGACAAGTGCACCAATTCTGTGACACCCCTGAAAGAGAGCTTCAACAGACCAGTCAAACAAGCGACTGCCAACTGTGAAAATCCATCATATCTCACTGAGTAAATGCTCAGTGTGGGAATATACCAGAAATGTTCCGCTATTAGCTCAGGATGTGGGCTGGAATGAAAGAAGCTTAATAGACCAGTTTAAAGAGAGACTATCAGATGAAATGGAGGACAAAGTCATTTGTCAAGGCACCCCAGAGGCTTCATCCGCTATACTAAAAATATATTTAGTTTTCTACTGATTCCTCTGTTTTGATATTGTCTTTTGATGTTTGCCTGTTGGACATTGTCCTTTTTTTTTAGACATTAAGTCCAGAACATGGAATCATTTTTGGTGTTACTTCAGATGTGGCAGAGCCTGATATGAGATCCTTCTTTTATTAGCTAAAATTCATGCTTGTGTGTATATATATATAAAAACATATATATATGTTGTTCATGGTCATTTTTGGGTATGGCCCATGTAATATTAGATGAATCTATTCGACGTTTCGGCAAATTCACATTTGCCATCATCAGGCTGGCTTTTCATGTCTGAGAGGGAGAAAAAGCATGTTCAGAATGGCAGTTGCTGTTTAAATATAGGAGGAGGGGGGGTGGAATGTTTG
>JANHFK010004065.1:36546-47350 GCA_036250565.1 Sibynophis collaris | reverse complement strand
GGTTCTCCGAACTGCTCAAAATTTCCGCTACCGGTTCTCCAGAACCTGTCAGAACCTGCTGGATTTCACCCCTGGCTCAATTGTTATCGTAAGTCGAGGACTACCTGCATTTTCTTCCCTCAAGTTACTGAAATAATTAATTGTGACTGATCAAATATGTTCCGTTCCTGTTTCTTATAGAGGTATTTTTATTTCGATGTTATTTTATGAGATCAATTTCTTTTGTTTTTATCCTGGCTTATGGAGGAGAAATAGTATGCCACTCAGAATCAGTTTTGATAGGAATGCTCTATGAGCCCTGTAAATGAATAAATGTATGAATACATACCTCCCTCACCGAGAGCAGTAAACACTTAAAGTCTGAAAAAGACATCTGTCGCAAGCTGCCACAGAGCCCACTTATATAATATTCAACTTCTCTTTCTGCTTCCCAAGTTACTGATTCTATTGATCGAGGCTCATGAGCTTCCAAGGAAACCCAGGCTTCTCCAAACAAAGTCAGACATCTATTCTTCAAGCCTTTTCATAATAAAAGTAAACAGAGAAGTTTATATTATATTGATAGCTAGTAAATAATGGACATTTCTAATCAAGACGGAGCACATTGAACAATAACACCAAATGGTTAAAGGCTGTTTATACAATTCTTCAGTATATAATATTAATATTTGAGGAAGGGAGTGTAAGCACCTAAATTTAAGCAGGCAGTGTGGGCAAACGTACTGCATGAATATGAAATGTATATTTGTATATGACATATACAGATTAAAGGTAATCCTTGATTTATGGCAAGTAATGACTGTTCAGTGTTACAATAGTTGTTGTAACTATTTAGAGCTAGCAGCAGAGTCAGACTAGGAGGAGGGGGAGGGGGAGAGTGGGTCAGCTTCGGAGCTTTTGGAAGGCTCTGATGAGGAAGCAGAATCAGAGGCAGATGCAGAGCCGGGACCTGTCTGCCCCCAGATGGAGAGGCAGCTGTTTTCGGCCATGAGCTGAGTGACGGGGAGGAACAGATGGGGCCCATTCCAGATGCGCCCATGCATAGAGAAGAGAGGAGAGCAACGGAAAGCAATAAGCCAGCTCTCAGGGAAAAGAAGTCATAGACGCTAGCCAGCCTCTGCCTGGCTGGGAAATGAATAGCAGGGGTTTGGGAGTGGCCTGTTGTCGCAGACAACTGTTTGTTTTCCAGTGTACATCAATCAAGTCAGATTCCTTTGCCAGAACCAGGTTTGTTGGGATGAATTGCTCTGTATTTGAGGTGCCAATTGAGTCTTCCTGCTGGGAAAAATAGGTAGTGATTTGCCTCAGCCAGTGTGAATAGAAACTGTTTCTGCTTGGCTTAATCATTGAAGGACTTTTTATCTTCAGTTCTCAGGTGAACAGAGACTGTCCGTACCCTGTTTCAGAAGGGAGAAAGATGTTCATTTGTAACTATTTTTGGTTTTGTGTATCGAATGTGAATAAAGACTGTTCCTCCCCGGTTTTAAAAAGGGGGTTGTTTTACTCATGAGTAAGTGGTTTCCCACTGCTTGCAAAAGCTGGGTCAGAACAATAGCGTGGGAAAGGGTGCTTTACGTAGAGCACTTCTGGCTTTAAAAATGTTGCGCTGTCCCCTTCCACTCTTCATGGTCACATGACCATATTTCAGATGCTTTGCAAGCAGCTAAAGTTTAAGACTGGGTGAAGCATCCTGTGGTCACATGACTGTGATTAGTGACTCTCCCCACCCCACCAGTTTCTGGTGGTTTTTGTCAGTTTCTGGGGGGGAAATCCCAGTTCAGGAAAATGGATTCAGATTTTAAGACCATATGTTTCAACTGATAACTGCTGTAAAAATGGTCGTAAACTTGAGTCCAGGCACATGGATGCCAAAACTTATGATAAACTTCCAGTCCCAATTCTGGTCTTAAGTTTAAAATTATATATATTTATTTGTTCTTGCATGTGCTGGAGATGTCAAGAACATGTAACCTCTGTAATAACCTATAATCTACTATATACTACTAAAATTGTCAAGTCTGCTAGTAACCTTCAACTGAGTGAAACTGGAAAGTATAGAAAAACAATTATTGAACTAAGGTAACTCAAATGAGCTAATTTATAGAATGTGGTGACCCATGATTCCCATTGCAATACAATTTTGCTTCCAACTACATTTCCTAGGAAACTCATCTGTTACATGGCACAAGAGAGGATGGGAGGAACAATATCCCCACTCTCTTTCCCGCCTCCCTCTGGCCCATGCACCCAATTTGCTGGTGACAAGGCCAAATAGATGAATAACAATTGGTGTTTTGGAACTAAGATTGAAATTTGAAATCTCTTTAACAGTAGTGGATGGCAAGGGAAAGATGGGGATCAACATGCCTGCTGGAGTGGGACTGGCTGAGAGACACAGACCATTGATGGGTGTGTACTATTCCTCTCTGCAAGGAAGGAACCCTTGAGAGATGTCAGGTTGGAAAGCAGGGATAAGGTTTTCCTCATGGTCATAGTACCCTTTGTTACCACTCTTCCCAGCAAAATGGCAGGACATTTGCAGGTGAGCCAAAACGGAGTGAGATCCATGCTGCCAACTTCCTACAAACAACAGGAAATGGGGAAAGCCAGTAGCAAGTTAGGAGTCTCTCCCACTCCCACTGCTTTTT
This sequence comes from Sibynophis collaris, assembly GCA_036250565.1. Taxonomy (NCBI): domain Eukaryota; kingdom Metazoa; phylum Chordata; class Lepidosauria; order Squamata; family Sibynophiidae; genus Sibynophis; species Sibynophis collaris. The sequence continues at coordinate 44,702 of JANHFK010004065.1, read as the reverse complement.
TGCCTGTCGACAGTCATTCTATTTCTCTGGGTAAGGAAATATCTCTCAAAAGTTGACCCAACTGGTCACAGGTTGTGTACTAATCAAACCAAAGTCAAGACAATTAGCCTTGCCCTGGAGGTTAAGTAATGAGTATAAGAATATTGCAAGCTTCATTATAACTTTGTGTGTGTCCACCCCCACCCCCAATTGTTCTAACAGTTACTGGCTTCCCTAACCTATGGGCATTACAGAATTATGTTGAGGATGGCTGTCCATTACTATAAGTACTGTAATTCATTTATCGCTCCTGTAATATAATATAGCAACATTCAGGAAACATTTTATTCAGTTATTGACTCTGTTAACCATCAGTGAAAAGCAAAGGATAGAAAAGGAGGAGGACTGGGCAGGCTCAAATTCAATACAGCAAAGTTGTTGCTTATTGTATAATCTAGTAGTAAACTCCATTTCTGAAACTAAATCTTATGTGTATCTACTCATTAAATCCCATTCTACTCAGAGAATTACTCCCATATAAAGCTTTATTTTAGGATGGAATTTTGCCAGTTCTGTAAGATTTATACCTATGATTTATTAAGTCTAGTAAGCAGCAGTATCCCAAGGCACCAAAGCTGGAGCGCACTGTTCTAGGGAGAAAATAGGATCCCAGAATAGGACAACAGATATTAAAAGAGTCTCTAAAAATGACAAAATACATGTGGAGTTCAAAGTTTTAATACAAACAATCACGGTTACACTCAAGAGTTACAATTAATGTATAAATCTCATTTAAAGCATTAATATAAACTGAAAAAATGTGTTCTTCCAAATTTACCATAATTTTTCAAATACAATTTCTTAGTGTATTTTATCAACAGTGGAACATTTAGAAATCATATAAATTGATTTCCTAAACTGTGCGTATGGCTTCATTATGGTATAATTACTTTTATTTATACTATGGAAAATCCATCTCTCTCTCTCTCTCAACCATATGCATTTTTGGGATGAAGAGTCTGTTAGCAAGATGTTCTTTCAACTCAATGGAATCTCACTAATGTGGGATTTTATGGGTTCTTCTATCAGTTTCCTTAAAATAGCTGACCAGTCAAAATTCTGACTATGTTTATTATTAGCCAATGTAGCTGTAGAGAATATAGAGAATGGCCTTGACAAGCAGATGGAAGCTGTGTTACCAAGGCAACTATCAAATCAAAGTGGCTTGAGCCCATACCAAAAAAGTGGTTTCCAAAAATTTCTCAGAGAGATTCCCCTTTCACATAAAGATAAAATGGGAAGGAGGGGAAGCACATGTTCTTTTTTCAATGGTTATTCTAATAAAAGTAGTCTTAAACAATACAGTGTCCAGGTCTTAGTCCGATCTACCTTATAGATCGGCACAACTTCAGTGCAAGTCTTCAGTGCACGTATCTTCAACTTAGAAACAATTACACCACACACTTCCTTGTATATTCCTGTAATATAGCTTTAACTCTGCCAAATAATTTATGTAGCACATTCTTGATATCATGCTTTGAGCACTGTACTCTGCAATTTGACATTCAGTATATAACTAGTGGTGCCTTTTTGACCCAGAGCACACAGAGGAAATTGCATGTGGAAAAGTCCCATGTTGTGTAAACAATCACGAAGTTCCTTTCTCTGGACATGAAACTAAGAGGTTTACCACTGTGGGAGACGTTTACTTCCCACAGTGGTAAACTTCTTTTCTTTGTTGACCCAGTGCAGCCTTGACACATTGACCTACTGATAAGCCTCTAGTGTCAGGGTTCATCTGTAGGGCAGCTAAGACTCTGTATCAAGCCTGAATGACAGTCTATCAATCTCCACTTCATTGTTACTCTACTACCTAGTGCAGCCAATCACCTAATACAGCTCTGGATTCTCCCCAGCCTGTGGCATCTCCCAAGACTCTAGCCAAAGAACCACTCGACAAGGGGTCTGTTTACATTACAGTATCTATGTCCAAAAACCAAGACTGAAAGAAACAGCAGGGAGGGAGGGAGGGAGGGAGGGAGGGAGGAAGGAAGGAAGGAAGGAAGGAAGGAATGAAGGAAGGAAATGTTACTCAAATTCAGCTGAATACCAATTGATTTCTGTCACCCATGCCCATTCATTTCAATTGTAATATTCTATACAGCTCCTTCCACTACTCCCCGCACAAAAATTCCATGTACAAAAATTCCATGTAAAGTCACAAGTACACTTATAAAATTACTTCCAGGAATTGCCCACCTAGCTTTTTAATTTGCTTTTATTATTTGAAGTGGAAGAATGGAAAAAAATATTCCAACAAAAACACAAGCCATGTAATCCTAGAGAATTTCAGTATCAACTCCATCTATACAAATGTACAAATTGTAACGCCTAAACTACAACCAACTTCTTCTAAAGTCTGAATGGGACTAACACTGGTGGTACAGAGCGAAGAGCTGTCCAAACCCCATTCCCTTCATAAAATGAACAACTCATGAATCACTTTAGCACTGAAAGAAAAATGTTAGCACGTAGAGGGATGTCAATTAATTGTTAATTTGGCATCATTAACATGCATGGCACTTTACAAAACAGGGGCAGCTGTGAAAAGAGAAAGAGTAACAAAGCATGAACATGATCAAGAGGGCAAGTGTGAATAGTGTTTTCTCTTCGCATAGACAGGAGCAAGTCTCTATCCATGTGTTCATATAATCCTTTAGGAAACATACAAAATGCATCACTGCTGTCAGTGACACACTTGCAACTTACCATTTATCAATGTTGGACATCATTCTACAGCTGAGCTATCTGCTTCCCAAAGGATTACAACGTTAGGAAATATTTAATGAAGAAAAATTTCCTATCAGTGAGGGCTGACAGTTTCTATGGCAATGTTACCAATTTTTCCCTAAAAGCAATCATGTTTCTATGAAAATATGTACACAGCAGCCATCCACATAAATGACAATATCACCGCAAAAACAAAAAGTTATTTCCTAATTGGCTCAGCCTTTTGCAATTCATATCCATGAACAATCTTTCATCCTCAACTTAAATTGCAATTTGTTTTCAGCTTTATACAATTTCCTACACTCTTTAGTTTTTTATTGCAGCACCATATTGTTACATTATAACCCCCCCCCCTAGATATTTCAAGCAAAAGACGACAAACATTTCCAGAAACACAATACCAATAATTCAAGGATGCAATAGACATGTTGGTGTTTTTTTTGGTAAATGCTTCTGAGCTTTTACAATTCAACAATCACATGCTCTTCAACTCAGAAAACATGTTATATTTTCCATGTTTCTCTAATTCTGGTCTTAGTTCTTAGCAACCAAGAACATAAGAGTCCTTCTTCAAAAGCCAGGGATGAATACATAAACTTCCACACAAACTTTCATTTAGGGTATGCTGTTAGCAACATGTTGCTAATTGTTAAGGTGGAGAATCAGGTTCCATATTTTATGAAAAAGTCCTTTCATCTCTCCAAATTTCTATGTGGTGAACAGAAATATTAAAGCCAAGACAGAAGAACAGAATTCCCAAATCTCATTTTGTTGGACTTGTATTAGTCAAAGTAAAAGCCCCAAAATGTGTAGAAATAATTTTATTTTTTTTATAATCTCAGCATTACAGGACCAAGAGTTTTGCAAATGCATTTTGGGAAGTACATAATAACCTGGTATTTTTAGCTAAAACAAATCATGCACCTAATTTAGTGAAATAATAGCACAGAAAGCTGCTAGCACTTGGATGTCTAACAAGATGGCTTAATAAATTTATTGTTCTAATCACAGTTCATAACAATATATATATATATAATAACTATATAAAATAAAATAACAGTAGAATAGCAAGATTATAAAATAAAATAATAAAGAGTATTATATAGGTCAAAACAAGATATACCCAGTACTACAACTACGAATTTAAGCATTTCTTTCTAAATAACAGCAAAATAAAAGTCCCAACCTGACTGCTCATAGTTGGAAGCATTGCCTGCAAGCAGGTAATTCAATTGTTCAAGGTCCAAGCCTTTGAGTCTGCCTACCATTAATTATTTGACCATAATCAGATTATATATGGGGCAATGCAGGACATAATTATAAATTAAATAAATACCGTAATAATGGGTATTTACAACATTTCCTTTCAAGATATGTAGAGGGCATTGGCTACAGACCAAGGAATGTAAAAGCCCTTCTCAATAAAGTACTGATAATATTAATCCGGTAATGGGTGAAGTTTCTATATTGTTTATAGTGATGGTACCAAGATAAACTTGGGATGATTGTACTGCAGCAGCATCTTTATTGCCATCCCTTTCAAACTTATTTCTAACATTTTTTTTTTGTTCCAAGACATTCTCCCAAAGATGGTAAGGAATACATTGATAAGATGAATGACAAAATGTAGTTAATTGATTCCTAATTGATGGAGAAAAGTTCTGGCAAGGTTGGATTCTTGAAGGTTTTCTACAGTAGATTCTTTTAATGCCTAACAATGCAAAATGTATTTTAATGGGGATAGCAGGTAATCTCCATCCTTCAATAAGCAGTTCTTGAGGAGGCCCATCTTCCTTATGAAGTTGTCGGGTTTTAAGAATAGTATATGGAAGTCATGATCTGGAAGTCATATATCACTAATCCACAATTGCTTCACATATAATGCCAAGCCAAACCAGACAAAGCTCATTATAATTAGGCATATAAAGCATATTCTTAGAGACATTTACTGAGATCAGAGACCTGGTTGTTATTTCATAAGCATTTTATTAAAAAAACAATGACTGACTGACGTTGCATTTTGCCTGAAATAAGATTCTCAGAGAAATACAATCATCACAAGATTTTCCAAATGAATGTACTGGAAAGTTAGTTCAAAATTATGTTTAATTAAGTTTCATATGAATAATGGAAAACTTGATCAAACTAAACACATCTGCTTTATATAATATATAACTTTGATTTTTGTAAAGGATATAAGCTGATTGTGTAATTGTGTAATTGATTGTGTCTCTAACAGTTATACATCTCAATTTAAACAGGATGATCAATAAATACTCCTTAAATTAATGTTGTTTTTATACTATTTTCATTTCCCAGTCTTCACTTTTAATGATGCAGTGAGAATCATTTGTGCATGTTTTGTAATTCAAGTGAATTGGTCACCATAAAACATCAAAACTGAAAGAAAAAAAAACACGAAGTGGTCTCTCTTAGTGTTTTTCCATTTAATAAAAATTTGTCTTTTATCATTTCATGACTCCTATTTCAATATACAAAAGGAAATTATGGAGCCTCTGTAGTTATATATCTCAACTACTCCTCTTCATCAGAAAACTCAATGTCTAATATAACCCTCTGGTTCACATAGCTAACCTTAACCATCTTACTAATAAGCCACAATGCATGGACTGAATCAATGAGCAACACAAGGAGAATCAAAAATTTACCTGTATTTAGTAAACTATTCTAAATGTATGTTTACCAGAATTCTTGAAAGAATGACCATCAGATTATCTTAACTTAATAAAAGTTAACTTAATAAAAAAATTGAGGATTCATAAACCTATATGTCATGGTAATGTAACCAGTTGGTACTTTTTTAAATATGGTATTTATATTCATGGGAGAATCTTTAAATGTTAAAGGCGTTAATGTGATTTTAAATTACATTAGTCACCCAGAATCACACTATTAGGGAGCTAGACAATATATAAATTTAATAAATTAAAAATAAAATAAATATGCTAAGATTTGCAAACTGATTACATATAGTTGTATCGTACATAGAGGTCATTAAAGGAATCATATTCAGAAATTAGAAAAATAATATTACAGAAGTAATTCTTTTGGAAATACGTAATTTATCTGTTTTGGAAAAAGCAATATTTCATATTTTTTAAATAACTTTTGAATATGGTTATCAGAATTTTGTAGAACAGAAATTATCCGCTGCTCAAAGCTTAGATTTATAAAATTGCTCAGAGGCCACCTCCAATTTCAAAGCAAGGAAGAAAACTGGAACTAGCCACACTAACTAAAGAGGTGGAGAAAGTCAACACAGTGAATATTAATTTGGATACTTGATCATGACATGTGTACTCCAGCACACATAGGAAAGGCAATGGTGGTATCATAAAGATATTATGAGGAATAGAACGGAAAGGAGCATGTTGTAGTGGCACTTTGTGTTACTCAACCATTAGATAATCTTGAGATGTCACAGAATCATCCATTCAGCTTTGTAATTTGCTTTAAATGCCCTATCATATATATTACCTAGTAATGTGCAATAATCAACACATTCAGAAAAAAAGTCTGACATAATTATGATTTTCCTGAAGTCAAATGCTAAGGAAGGCCAGAAGATCCACCTCTCAATATTATTTACCTGTCACTACCATATTGATGGCATCATATGGCTACAATATCAATTCTCCATAAGATTCAATTCTTTACATGCTTACCTTGGAATAAGCTACACTTAATACAATAAGCATTATATCTAATAAACATGAGGATGGATATTTTATGTCATATGGTACACTTATGTTAAATGCATTATAAAAGGTATAAATCATATAAATTATTAAAATAATATAAAAGGCAGGGCAAAAGGTTATACATGTTTAAATCTACCAGCACAATGAGAAAATTTAAGACAGTTCTTTACCTTTTCCACTGGAATCAAAAAGGAATCAATATTTATTTCAAGGAAAATACATTAAACTGCACATACATGGTAGCTCCGGCTTTTACCAGTAAAAGAGATTCAGCCATAAGCACAGAATTTTAGCCTATCTAATTAATATTAAAAAAGCAAAATGGAATTAAGTATTGATAGACATTATTTAGCTCCATCAGGCATCTGTAGTCCAATGGTCTCAGTGATTTGTCAGGAAAGACCTGATGCTTCAGCAATGATAAAGTTAAGTAGATGTAATTTTTCCATACTTATTTCAAGCCTCTGGTTGAAAAATCACTAGAGTCTAATAAAAAAATGCAAAATATGTTTAAGAGAAGCTTCTAAAACTGACTTTTTTTTTTATAAGAAATGCCTTACTTATATAAATGTTCATTATTTTTTTTCGGAGAAAGGACACGTGATGCCGAAGCAGCATGCTTAGCATGGTCGTGCATTTCAGAAAGCCTATACAGACAGGGAGAGAATCATTATTAGCAGATTAACCTATTCCTTCAAATAGGAAAGTTAACTAATATTAATATCTTTGCCAAGAATTAAAGGACTGGTGAACATCAGTCTGTCTTCAGACATTACAGAATGTGGAGAAGTAGGAAACACTCAAGAGGAAAGTGAGGTATAAGAGGATATGGCCATTGGATAAATAAAAAAGAATAGTGGAGAATAAGAGAGCTAACTCACAGAAACCAATATTAGTAACAATTTCATTCATACATACTACATAGGCAAAACCATACTTGTTCAGGTGTATTCATGCCATACATACTTTTATGCATATGGATTACCTGCAGCAAATGTATGAATTGACAACAAATGCAAATATATAGAAGTAGGATGTGCTTTGTGTACCAATGGCTGAAGAATAAGGAGATCCATAAATGTTAGGAAATAAATGATCAAAATTCATCCTTAGGCATATACAGTATGGACATTATGCAAGACATGTGCAAAACGCCAGGTGCCTAGATGTATTTATCCACGCACTCCAGAATTGTACTCTTTCTCAAGCGATTGCAACGTAGAAGAAATAGAAGCCACACGTCCCCTATTTCTAGGAACACCTCATATTACACGCACCATCCCTCTTTCCCTCCCCTCCCCTTTCTGTATCTTTCTTTGCACAAACGCTTCACCTCGCCTACTCACCTCTCGTCGTTCTGCCATCCCTGATCTCCCAGTAGCAAATCCCGGAACCTGTATCTTGGAGGAAGCGGAGGAACCTCATTCTCCAGGTCTACCATCCTGAAAGGGAGATGAGGGTAAAAGCACTCCTCGCAGGGATGCTAAGGGCGGCAGCAGCAGTAAGAAGCAAGATGAACACGGAGAACCAAAAACCAAGACTTAGCCCGTGCTTTAAAAGGAGAACCCAGGAGGGGTGCGATGCGACCAGGCGCTTGCTTTTTCGCACAAGCCGAACATGCAAAATCTATTGCACCTGCTGGCAAAGTTATTTAAAAGCCTTCCC
>JANHFK010004063.1:117810-131059 GCA_036250565.1 Sibynophis collaris | reverse complement strand
GCCACTGGTATATAACCAGAGAACACACTTCTATCCCTTCTAGCACTGATGATGTTACCTAGTTGGGTCAGGAAATGTCTGCAAGAAAACCACCAAGCTTAGAGAGCACCAAGAACCCCACAGTCCTCCTCCTCCTCTCCTCCTTAAACCCCACTCCCTTCTAGTACTGATGATGTGACTTAGTTGAGTCATGAAACGTCTGCAAGAAAGCCATCAAGCCCAGAGAGCACTAAAGATCCCACAGTCCTTCTTCCTCTTCCTCCTCCTCTTCTCCATTCTAGTACTGATGACGTTACCTAGTTGGGCCATGAAACATCTGCAAGAAAACCACCAAGCTCGGAGACCACCAAGGACCCTACAGTCCTCTTCCTCCCCCTTGTCTCTTCAAAGGTGGAAGTAGATGCCGCTGCAAGGAATTTTGAAGGACTAACCACTCATTGACAACGTGGCTGAGAAAGAGGGAGAGAGGCTCCCGCAAGGTTCCCTCCCCGGGAAAGCTTCTGGTGGGATGCCATGACAGTTGCCTCGTTCCCATCAGAAGCGCTGGACTTTCCCAAATGGGGGGGAAACCTTGCGGGAGTCTCTCTCATCCACGTTATCGATGAAGCGCTGGATTTTTCCTGGGGGAAAAGCCCCCCACTTGCCTCTTAGTGCCTCCGCCGCCCCCCTGTGGCCCGCTTGCCTCTTCGCGCCCCCCTAAGGCATCCCACTGCCCCCAGGGAGCGGTACCGCCCCCTTTGGGAACCACTGATTTAGACTATGGATTCATCCCAGCTTCAGTAAGTGAACTGAACCTGGACACAGCCATCTTTCTTTTCCTCAGCTACCACACAGGGGGGAAGGGGGTTCGAATGCATTACTAGACACAACAAAGAGCAAAAGAGTTCGTTAGTCGGAGCCTTGATACACAGAGACAGATAGATCTGGGGATCTATCTCTCACCATTTGACTTACTAATGAAAATAATAAAAAGGATCCTAGATGCAGAGATTATGTATTCTCCAACATGTGATCTACATTTCGTAGATTTTCCATAGTCTCATTCCCTCCCCCCATCTCACTCTAGTATTTCTATTGGAAATATAGCATTGACATTTCTTTTGAGTCAATAAATTGGTATAATAAAGCAATTACAACAAATGCAAATGGTGGAGGACATTGAAAAATTCTATGGAAAACTCTGAGTGCACCTAAATGCAACATCAAGCAAATGTGTGTATTACTAAAGGATGATGTAAATGGAACAGTTGAAAAAAAGGAATAACTCGGAGTTACATAATGATTTAGTTGAGGAAAAGTAATAAATCAGTAAGTAAGCTAATATTTATTTTCGTTTGTTTACAACATCTACTTCAAGTAATATGGCTTTAGACATGTATCAAAAGGACTACCATAAGAGTCAAGTAAGACTACTAAATAGAAAGCAGGAGATGTAAAAGTGTGAATCAGTTACTGAATGACGACTTGACTTTGAAAAGAATCAGTGAAATCATAATACGTATCTAATATAATCAGAGGATTGCTATTTATCTATAAAATGGAGGAATACACGGAGGAATACATGGAATTTGAATGACTGTTTGCCTTTGATTTGTATGAAAATATCTGTGAAGAATTAGAGTTAATAATTAATTGCCAAGTCTGTTAAAATGAAAGCAGGATGGGAGTCAACCTCCCACTTCCATGATTTAATGACAGATCACTAGTATAATTCATCACTTCTCAGCAACATCCTATTTATATCCTCATGTATTACAAAAACCTCCACAGTCAAGAAAAGCTGATAACTAGTGACAAAGAAGTATTTTGCTCTTTTAGTAGTTTTCCTAAGTGTTACAGACATTCTATATGTATTGCTATTCTTATTTGTGAAGCCATTTTACACCCAGAAGATAAAATAAGTAATTCAAGGAGCTGATTTGTTATGTTTCTAAAATTCATGTTTTGTAAAGATGAAATTGTGCATGTTTTTGTTCACAACACTAGCAGCCTTTGTAAATGGTAAAAAACCATTCACATTTGAATTTTTTTAACCTGTATTGTCATTTCCTACTTTCCTGCTTTAGGATATAGCAAACATAATCCATATCAAGATGAACAAGAGGTTCCTATGGGTTATGCTCTGTCAGGACAATGTGCAGATTAAATAACACTCCAAAACATAATATAGACATAATACTGCCTTCTCTGAACCTTGCTAAGAGTTTGGTATTAAGCCATGGGCTGATTTGGGTCTTCCTTCTTCCCTACGTATTTTGTCATACATTTTCTTGGTAAAATTAAGATGACACCCTGTTATGCCTATATCAAGACTAATAATAATCACTATGAACCAAAGATACCTAGTTTTTCATTTGAATTGAAAACTAGGCTGCCAAAGATTAAGCTTGATTAATGCCAGTAGAGATGTAAGGCAATGCTATAGCTCTAAAAGGACTGGGAGAATTCACACAAAAGAAGAAAAGTTTGAGAAGAACGTAAGCCTAGGTAAATTTTGAGTTTTTAAAAAATAAAATCCTATAATTTTAGTACAAAATAACAACTAACAAGAACTAATGTTTAGAATGAAAAAGGTGAGAAGAAAGAAAATAGAAAAGACAAAGGTGCAGAGAAAGCAAAGATAAGAGAAAAAGAATCATAAAAAGTGAACTCTAATTTTCTTTGATAGTAGTTATAAGTATAAATATAACATCTTACAGCATTGGTTACATTTCCTACATAATCTATTATTTTCATTCTACTCTTCAAACCATTTATCATAACCATTTTTTAATTTATCACAAAAAGTCAATCTATAAGGAGTTTCCAATCATTAATCCATTTAGTCAATGTTACTTAAATCTGGTTAGACTTACTTGCTTACAACCCATAAGTACACTCTAATAATCTAAATCAGAGATGTACAACCTGAGCTTCCTCAAGGCTTCAGGAAATTTCTGTAACATTGCTATGGAAAATTGATATTATTACTTATTCACACTGTTTTAATGTGCCCAAAGATAAATATTATTAAATGACTTATTTATACTAAATATAAACACATTATATTTAGGTATAAATGAAATTACATCAAATTTAGTTCATTACTGTCCCTTCTCTTTAGTAGCTGGAAAATTCCACCATGCCCCTTAAAGATCTAATTGCAACCCTTAATCTAGAAAAAAATACACTCTATTATAGACCATTAATTAATTAAGGTATGTTTAACCCAATTTAGAGTTCTTATGATATGTTTAATTAAACTTACAATATACGGTAGTACATAATGTATATTCCAACATGTCTGGAAAACACTGGATTTGTAATAGTGATTATGACTGGATTGCAGTGACATTTGAGATCTATTTTTCTCCATTCCCTCTATTTTTCCAGGACATATGAAAGAACAAAAAATGTTGGTGTCACCTTTAATCTAATTATTTTGGAAAAATTGGAGATTATTATTATTTTTTAAAAAATGATATCTCTCCTTCCATTCCAAAGTGTTTCAAGGCAGTTTTAAAGGCAGTCTACTGGTGCAATTCCAAATGTTGTAAGTTCATTCTGGGGTTCATAGCATAAAATTATTTTAGTCTAAGTTCATGACTATCCTGACTCTTTTATACTTGTTTTCAGCCGAAGCTTGAAATTGTGGCAGCTATAAGCTTGGAATGAAAGCATTAAAACAGTTATCAGTGATGGGTTAGCAAGGTTAATCTTTTACATTTTCAGAGAGAATTACTTGGCAAAGGAATCAGTATTCAGGCAGTCCTCATTAGAAATGTAGTAGAGTTTGAGAATTAAGGCCAGAGATCTTTCTAGTTTGGAAATGGCAAATTTTTAGGGAAATGAACCAAAATCACTTGCCTTTTCAAGAAAGGTCACAAATACATGTGGACATTTCAAACTTTTTCTATCTACTTGCTCAGAACTTTCAAGCAACAGCAATTGCAATGAAAACTTTTCCTCATTATTCTTGAAAATTATATAGTTCTTTGGAATCACTAGTTTCTGCAAAGGACCAGAAAATTCCAATTTGCCATATTTGCATATCATTACTAAATTATCCACTAGGATAATTTGCACTGGGTATTTCTTACTTGATAAAACTATTTAGCTGAGAGATTCAAGATCTCCCACCATTTTGTTGCTGATGAAAAAAGTGAAACAGGAAGGTCAGGGATGAAGGTACACAGGAGGAGTTAGAGAACAGAGAAGTAAAGCAACGAGACAACATGGAGTAGTGGCAAAGAATGTTTGGTAATGGATTTCTCAGCATCACCTAATTCTGTTTGTTTTGGAGGAAATAAATGAAAAGAATGAAAAACCCATTACCAGGCTGCTATTGACCTGGTTTTCTTACCCCTAGTTTCATAATTAGAGATAAATAACAGTTAAAATTCATTGATGCTCTCATTAATATCATAGGTCTTATCCTTTTTATTTCTTTGGCAGTTAAGTCACTGGCAAGGCAATTCAAAGTCAGTTTTCAAGAGTCCTCTCCTCCAACATTAAAGGCATTGTGATTCTTTATGTCCTGCTATTGATAATGTCTCTATAGATAAAGAGAAATTCATCAACGTTACTGTAATATTTTTAAAATTCTGACAACAAGCCCAAGAGTTGAATAGGAGGCACAGAATATGAGGATTGACATCTTGGGATCTAAAGTGTCCCCTATGTATGCCATCCAACTTAGCCATTCTGATTTATTTTGTATATTTTTTTTAGCACTAGAGCTTTCCAAAATAATTCAGAGTCAATTTACAAGGCTGAGAGGAACATAAGAGGTGAATCAATGCTTCCCTTTAGCTACAGAGAATAAACACAGACTTACACCATAACAACCTAGGATTGCAGTATTTGCAGTCTGGATGATCAGGGTCAATCAATCAATCAATCAATCAATCAATCATCAATCAATATTTTAAAAGTACAAACTTCACTATATTCTACTTCAGCTACTAATGTTTCTGAATCATGTGTACTGAATCATGAGAAAGTCATCAGGAGAACTGAGATGAAACCTAATATGAGACAGTGAAATAATGGTCAAATTAAAATAATATTGCAAATGAGGCTATAAAACCAAAGAACAGCTGTGTCCTACTATTACATACAAAGTTTGTCCTGGCTTCTTTTTATAATGGCTGGATAAGAGAAACTGAAAAAGCCTGTTTTTTTCAACCAAGAAATAAATTGGATTTAAAAGTGAAAGCAATCTACTTGCTGAGATCTCTTTACACCTTAACTTTCAGTAAAATTTGTTAAATATTCAGTAAATATTGAAGAAGGTTGTTTCTGGTTAAGTTAAAGTTGGCTGCCAAGGTCTTGACAACAGTAAACAAGCCACAGATGCCACTCATGGAATATTAAAACATTTATGACCTTTTAACTGTCTACAGTTTTAATAAAATGGGGCAATGATATGGTATGATATGGGGACAACTTGGCACTCTTATCTCACTCTTTACAACAATAATACCCCAAGCAATGTACACAAGAAAGGAATAACCTTAAAGTATAAATTGGTTTGTTGGAAATGGTTATTTAATTGTTTGCCACTTTGGCATTTGTTTTGAATTTAGAAATGCAAGTAAAATCATTTTCAAAATTATATGTTCCACAACATTGAGTTTCAATCACTTAGGTACAAAATGATTCAGAAAATCTTGATATCTGTAAAAAATTTATATGTAAATAAACTTGTTCAGATTAATGACATGTTTTATCTTTGTTTTTTCATTTCCTACCTACTCCCTACCATCTGTTGATTTCCAATAATGTCAAAAGTCCTTTAGTTTTTCTGTTTTTACCATTCTCTGTAAATATTATGGAGCCGCCCTGAGTCTTCGGAGAAGGGCGGCATATAAATCAAATAAATAAATAAATATAATGCATACTAAGTTAGAACTCATAGTGGTTTTTTTCCCTAATCTTCATTTTGTAACAACTTGTGTTCACCAGTGGTTTGGCAATTGCTCTAGAACAGTGGTGTCAGCACGACTCGCGTCGTCACGGCGGCATCACATGACTTATCAGGATTTTTCCCCCTTCGCTAAAATGGATGTGAGCAGCATGTGATGCATCTGGCCCATGGGCTGTGAGTTTGATAGCCCTGCTCTAGAACAAGTCAGGAGAGGACACAGGAGTACATATGAAAGTTTCTTCAGAAAGAGCCTCTTTTGGGATGCTAGTTTGTTTTGGAATCAGTATTCAATCAGTTGCCATACTTTCTTAACTCATAAGTAAATGTCATATGTTCAACGGAGCTTACTCCCTTGTACTACTTAAGTGTAATTTAGATACCAATTAAAAATTAAAACAATATTAAAAATATTTATATATCCACCTTCATCTATTGCAATTAGACAAACAATTAATAGTTCTATATATATTCTTTATAAACATATAAAGAATTACTGAAATTTAATAGCAAGCATCAATACCTATTAGCAGTTTAATCTTAATCATGTTTACTTAGAAGCAAGCCTCTCTAAAATCAATACAGATTATTAAGTGTATGGATAAAAAAATCACGGGTGTTCATTACATATCCCTTTAAGAAAATGTATCACAAAATATGAATGCTTTACCCTTGACCAGTCAGTTTAAATATTGATTGTATTTACATGCATTGTATATAACAAATTACTATTTAATTATATTTGTTAAGAATGGATTTGCATCAACACATACACTTCTTCGTAATTAAATGATCCTGGAATTCTCATTTCACCTATTTCATAATAGACCATTGCTTAAGCTCTAATTAAATATACATTTTAAGAAGAGGGGGAAATACCTCTGTTCATTGTTTTAGATGAAAAACAAAGCAGAACAAAACCAGAACAGTGACAAATTTTAGCTGAAGGTCCTACTTCAGCTAAACCTTTTCAGCGACTTCAATAGAAAGATAATCTTTCTGTGATTATGACCAAACCCTCTCGTTGCTTAGCAACACATAATTAAGGAATATGTTTTGAGATCCGCTTTGCAAGCTGGCCATTATCAGATGAAATTACTGGAGCAACAAATGTCATCCTCATGCAAATGAATTGGTTATAGAGAAAGAATGTTTGCCTCAAGAAGGATGTTGATCCACATCGAGCTGTACTGTCCATATTGTCTTCTAGCAGGCAAATAGTTTCAAAAACAAAGACAACCATTGTCTACCCCACCATATACAGATGGATTGCATAGTTTAATAAGAAGGAAGGCAGAAAAATATTCTAAGGTATACATACTTTTAGTATTATACTAGGGCCTTTTGTTTTCAGGGCAGAGACGATATGCAGAACTCATTTCCATCATGTATGGCATAAATGTTTGCCACCATTCAAAGAATACAAAAATTCAGTGGAGAAATATCTGCCGAATGCTGAGAGATGTTATTAGTTAGAGTAGGACTATATTGAGAAGTTGTTTAATTTTTGTTTTATTTACATTGTTTGAGACAGCACCAAATAATTATTTAAAAAGTCACTGGCTATTTGACTCTGTATTAATCTTTAAAGCAAACAAATTTCCCCTCACAAGTTGAAAAACGTCTTCATATGCACACAATTTTACAAAAATTATTCTTGAACATCCTTCAAAAACTGCACTGAGACCCAGCTGTTTTCACTTCAATCCTAATCAGAAGTTTTCATTCTACCAAAATAAGCAGGACTAGAAAAATAACCACTTCAGTATTAATACTACAGGGCTACGTTTCTCAATATAAGCTTTTCCCTTACTATTTATTTGTAAAGAATAGAAGCTAAATTGGTTCCTAATATATACTTAAATTCAGTGCTCTCAACTATTTAAGTTATATGTATTATTTCCAAAAATGTAACTTGAACCATTTATATTTTAAAATAGAAGAGGCAGTAAACCTGCCTTTTGTTAATTGTATTGGTTGCCTTGTTGAAATAAAGCTGCTTTATAAAAAGAGGCATTATTTTAATGCTTGGAACTGATATAGTGGGGACACAATCCAGCTCAAAGTGAGCACTTTAAAATACAGTAAAAGAGTGTTAAAAGATACATCACTAAAATCCATGGGACTAAAATACATTTCTGGGTCTTGATGGTGTTTGCTATTTTTCTTTATTATTTATTTAGGGAAAAGAAGCAATCTTTTTTTCCCCAAAGCTCCATGCTAATTAATTGTTGGAACATTTACTTAATGTGAACTCCACTTAATTCAGAAGGAGCCCCCCCACCCTCAAGATGTGTATAGTATACGGCCCAGGCACAAATTAATTTTTGCCCTGTCTTCTGAAAGGAGAAAATACATTTTCTAACTTTGATTCCTACAATTTCAGTGACTCTTACAGCTTTTATTGGGATTTACTCAACACGTCTTACTTAAGGATCTGCTCCTTTGCAAAGGGGCAGTAATTTGTTCAGCTTCATCAACCTTAGAAAGGACATGTACTCTTTATTAACACACCAAGCATTCTGACAATTGGCACTTGGATTTAGATATATACAGATTTATTTTGTTAATTACTTCTATAGTAGTGGATATTTCCAACAGAAATCAATGAAGTTTTGTTTAGGAAAGATTATTTTAGAAAGGAAAAACACTGGCTAAACAAGACTTAGGATCACAGCATGGCAAACTTAATAAATATTCTCATCAATTCTTTAGAAATATCCTCGAGCTCACAAACAAAATCGCTCAAAAAATAAAAATAGAAGGCAAATTATCTAACCTTACAAACACTGCAAGTAGGAGAAAAGGCAAGATTCATATCTGCCTTTTAATTTGTAATAAACAATGTTTAACATTTAAACTGAAACTTAACAATGACTTCCAACATTGGAGTTATTTACTATACAAACGAGTGTGCCCAAGTATGTATGTTATAGATTAATACTCCTCCTCTTGATACAACAGATTATACATTTGTTCTAACCTCATTAGAACATTCTTGTTGTTGTTTTTAAAAAGCATTAATATAACAATCCTAATGAATTCAACAAAGCAATAAATTTTAAAATAGTTACTTGGTTCAGGAGATGTCATGGTGGAAACGATGACAGGTGGACCTGTACGCCTTGTAGATTTCTGACATGGCGAATGATGCCCTGGAAAACTCGGTCCCACTGGAGCCAGATTGGATTCCATTTGGACTCCTTGCTTTCGAAGAATCTGAGGACTGTTGTGAGGGCTGTGAGCAGGGGAGGATAGTGGATTTCTTTTCATCAGTTCCATGGGTACGGTGTATGTAGTTGAATAGGCTATTTTGGAATTTGCATGTGGATTTGTTTGCAGCGTATTCATAGGAATCGCAGAGGGGGAAGAATAGCCAGTTGCTTGACGAATATGCATATTGCATGGGCCTGAAGCACTATATCCAGAAGTGGGAAGAAAAGGAGTGACTTGAGGAGAAAACCCTGTTGCAGTTTCCAAAAGATGTTGTGTTGGGGCACTAGATGGACGGCGAGTTAATTCTGCTATTCTTGGAGATGGCGGTTGCATTGAAGCAGTTGGTGACTGATATGCAGCTACACCATCCACCACAGGGTTGGTGAAAGGGTGGGTCCCATACTCATTCTGGAGCAATTCGCTTCGGTGACTAAAACTATTTGATCTGTTTCTGGGACGAAGAGCAGTATTTTTCCTTGATTGCCTCTGGAGTTGTATTTCTACTTTGTAGGTATGAACAATTCGAGAAAGCACTCTTGCCTGCCCTAGATTTTGAGCCACTGATTTTATGTCATTGTCCTCCATCATTGCTAGCATGCTTGGAGAATCAAATCCTTGCTGCAGCAACACACTGAGAGTGTTTTCTGATATTCCTTCAGAACGCATCATGGCTAAATATTCTGGATCCACATTCCTTTTAATGTCCTGTCCTGGAAAAGATGTAGGCATCTGCATTTGGGAAGATGTCATTGTTGCTTCATAGCCATCATAAGGGACTTTTGTACTGAAATTGTCTCTGACTGGTCCATGACCACGATTTACAGAAGTGGCAGGCAGCATTACATTTCCATCAGGGGCTGCAGCTGAATTTGGATCTACTACTAAACATGTCGGAGCAACTTGTTTACTGGCTGCAGAATCTACAGATCTCTCTACTACGTCATTATAAACTTGTCGATAAGGAAATACAGAAGGTTCTCCTCTGCATCTAGATGCAGGGGGTTCAACACCATACCTTGTTAGAGAAGGATCTCTATTTCGAATCCTCTGTGCTTCAGGAACCATCTTGATCACAGGATCTCTGTATACATGACTTCCTTCATGTGGTACAGGTGACCGTACTTGCATCTGGTCCCAAGCCAATCTACCACCAGGCATACCATAATTCGATAAAGGTCTGTTAGTCATGTGATCTCTATAGTAGCATGAATCTCTAGGTGATCTAGTAGCTAAAGAAGGATCATTGTAGTAATCCTGAGGTGGCAAGGAATTCCGTGCAGACATCGCAGGCTGTCTGTCGTAATATGTAAAATCAGGAATGGAACCTCTCCAAAAGGAACTCTGCGTAAAATGTGGCTCCTGATATCGATACAAGTCTTGTTTCAAGTCCGTACCTCCTTGCAAGATGATATCATGTGGTTTACAGCTTGGCTGCTCACACCAAAACCCTTCACCACCATAGGTTAGTGAATTCCTTCTCCCTGGAGGTCTCAGACATTCAAACGTAGCGTCGTTCTCCCAGGAGCCTTCGTCCCATCCTGCAGCATCCCAGCTCTGAGAGCGGCCAATATGTCTGCTTGGAATTGGCATTCAGCAATATTTAGCTTTTAAGGAGGACAGGAAAGCTCTCCTGTAAAATCTTCAGTTACACACATAAACAAATACAAAAAACCCCAAAACAAAACAAAACCAGAAGCCGTGTAGTTGAAGCCTTCTGGGCTTTAGGAAATAGTCCAGCAGGTGGTTTACTATTTCAAAGTGCTGCCTGAATTATTTATTCTTCGAAACTTTAGTCGCAAAACAAGAAACGTCTAACAGTAACTCAGCCTGGCTCAAAATAAGTAGAATGGAAAGGTCTTTTCTGTATAATTCAGATGCAGAAAGGAGTTGCTCTGCTTAATCCAGATTTATCCCTTCCTGCCTGCAATGGCTAGCTCACATGGACAAATACACAAACACTGTGTGAGGATTAAAGGCTAAATAAAACTCTAAAGCTTTTGTTCCATGTGACACTATTTTAGCCTGATGGATGCAACTGCATCAGCCCCTACACACATCTTTAGTATATTTTCTACCACAATAGCACGACCACTACGTGCTATTTTACATACAAACACACATAGGCAGGCATTATGCATCACAAGACGTAACATTTATTTAAAATTATACCTTGAGAAAAAAAAATCCCTTGCAAGAAAAGGAGAGATGGTGGAGAGTATGAGAGCTTCGTGTCAATTCAATCTTAATCCATCCTGATGAAATGCTAATCCACAGCAAACAGCTATAGAGACATTAAATAGGCACAGGTGTGCTGATCCCAAGAAGCAAGATACAGAAGTATATAAATCAATCATGCTTAAAACAAGCTAGGCATCAGTACAATACTTTATCAATGTCATACATTACTGAGAAATCAGAGAGAGAAAAGCAACAAAAAAGAGAAGCCAGTATAAAACTAACCACTCCAATTATTACATTAGCTTCCTAATTCTCCAATCCCTTCATCATCCAGGAAAGGAATCTGCAGAGATTTAATTTGTAATTTGTAATATGAAGGTTCGAAGAGAGGTCACAGAAAGAGGGCAAAAAGCCTTGATTTTACAAATCTGAAAGAACAGAATCTTTCCTACTGACACTGACACACTCTCTCTCTCTCTCTCTCTCACACACACACACACACAGTTAAATTTTCATTATTTCAATTTTGATGCAGAACACACATTCCCACTGTAAAGCAACGAAGACATTTCATCTTGGCAAATCTTGGTGAACATTTCTGAAGATCATTAACAACCATTTAAAAAAAATACAAAGTAAATAAATACATTTCAGAATGCAGATTACCATGTCCTTGATATAGTACAGATAATCCTCAATTATGACACAATTGACCCCAAAATTTCTGTTGCTAAGTGAGACATTTGTTAAGTGAATTTTGCCCCATTTTACAACCTTTCTTGCCACACTTGTTAAGTGAATCACTGGAGTTATTAAGTTAGTAACATGGTTGTTAAGTGAATCTGGCTTCCCCATTGACTTCGCTTGTCAAAAGGTCGCAAAAGTGTATCACATGACTGCAGAACACTGCAACAGTCATAAATATGAGTCATTTTCCAAGCATCTGAATTTTGATCACATGCTGCAATAGTCATAAGTGTGAAAATCAGTTATAAGTCAGTTTTTTCAGTGCCGTTGTAACTTTGAATGATCACTAAATGAACTGTTATAAGTGGAGAACTACGTGTAAAAACTGTCTAAAAACACTGCAATATTTTGTTTATTAAAAACTATCATACAAAATTAAAATGAAATCTTACTTTTTTCTGGCTAGTTTACTGTGTGCAGATTTAAAGCTGATCTACAATAAAATTACAAGACAGTGCTATTGTGACAGACAAATCAGTAATTCATTCTAATGTATCTTTTATGTAATTAAAATAAGGATGCCATGGATGGAAACTAATAAAATACAGCTATGATTTGTCACAGTGGCCAAAGCAGGGGAAGGTAATTTAAGGCTTCTGATTAAATTTGGACAGTTTAAGCAGAGTGCCCACTAATGATTATTTATGGAGTATTCTTTCTGCATGGCAATATTTTGGCAGAAACTCACTTCACAAAGTTTGTTTCCACTACTTGAAATAATACTAGAATCAATAAAAGTAATCTATGTAACTTTTTCAGTTAGTCCATTCTGCAAGAACAATCCTTTCCCATGCTTATCTAAATTTTAACATTAATTGTTGTACTTTCCCTGAATATCATCAAATATACTGATGAAGTGCATTAATCATCTCTAAATCTGTTTTATTTTGTTAAGTACTCCAATTTGTCCAAAGAATGTTCTTTTTTTCAATACAGTGAATTTAAAAATAAAGCTAATTTATTTTTTCATTAAATTTTTTGATTATAATTGACAACAAATCATCCAGTTCAATCTACATCCAGAACAAATGCTGTTGGCTCAGCCAATCAGGCTACATATTTTAAATAAGTCCTTGGTTTACTCCATCAAGTCAATGAGAAATAGATTACACCCCACTCATAAAAAACCAGCTGCCTGCAATTACTGCAGGTTCGAATCTCACCAGGCTCAAGGTTGACTCAGCCTTCCATCCTTTCTAAGGT
>JANHFK010004063.1:95291-117710 GCA_036250565.1 Sibynophis collaris | reverse complement strand
TAATAGTAGTGCAGCCTTAGTAAATAGTTTGACAGTGTTGAGGGAATTATTTGTTTAGCAGAGTGATGGCATTTTGGGGGAAAAACTGTCCTTGTATCTTGTTGTTCTGGTGTACAGTGCTCTATAGTGTTGCTTTGAGGGTAGGAGTTGAAACAGTTTATGTCCAGGATGTGAGGGGTCTGTATTTTCACAGCCCTTTTTTTGACTCATGTGGTATACAGGTCCTCAATGGAAAGGAGGTTGGTAGCAATTGTTTTTTCTGCAGTTCTAATTATCCTCTGAAGTCTGTGTCTGTCTTGTTGGGTTGAAGAACCAAACCAGACAGTTATAGAGGTGGATATTTGATAGCTATGTTGATATACCCCTACAGGCATATTTACAACATTCTATAAATTATAATCCTGGACATAATTTTGTCTCCTCGGTTTGTACACAACTATAAGAAGTTTAAAAGAAGGATTGGACTATTAAGGGAAGAGGCTGAACAACAAAGGTGTATGGTTTACACTCTATCTATGAGATGTTCCATCTGACAGAGCTTCATCACATTGCTTTCACATAGCAAATTATCTAGAGAAGGCATATCACACCATCTGAATGAGTTAAGTGAGGCCCAGGTTCTTTAGATTGGTGGATCTACTAAGTTCTGGGCATGAGCAGAGGCTGCTCTCGTTGAATAAAGCCACTACAATTCACCTGGATAGAATCTGGGTGACATTTTGAAAGGAATCTGAACTAACTACAGCACGGGAGTCAAACTCGTGGCATCGCACTGATGTTGTGTGATGTATTGTGCCATTTTTTCACGGAGCTGGGGAGGGCGTGGCCTGCATGTGATGCATCCGGTCCCTGGGACACCAGTTTGACACCCCTGACAGGAATAGAAGCGTAATTTCACTGATCTACACCACAGCTTCTGCAAATCCATGATGGAACTGTTTCCCACCCTGATATTATATCAGAAAACTCTAATTATGGAGATAGAAAAAAATCTCCCTCCTTCATAACCTCAAAGATGAAACAGCTGATCTCATTCAAAGACAAAGAATGCTTACTAAAACATTCTTTGTTGGCATGCTTTATATGGCAAAAGTTACTGAAGTATTTTGTCTCCTCTGGTAATTGCAACTTGTTCTCCCCTGTTAATTGTTTACTCAAATAGGATGCTTCACTCAAAGCTTTGTCAAAAGTAAGCATCCTTTTGAGACTCCCAACTGTCTCTTCTGTGGCTACAAAAATTGGATTAATTCCCCACATTAAGAATGTTTACGACATGACCTTTTTCAATCTGCATTGTGGTTTTTAGTTCATCAGAAGTGTGGCTTGCCATAATTTCTTTTATAGACTTGATTTCAATTGAACCCAGTTTCTGTATACACCAGTTAGTAATCCGTACCTAATGATTGACTATTTAGGTAATCATTGCCCACAAGTTGCAGAAATAAAATCTAATCAGTGACTGGTTGAGGAAGTGACCTTGTCTGATCTGTGATGCAAGAAAGGAAATGACCAAATGAACTAATCTTTTCACAGCTGAACTCTAGTGAAGGGCAGAAATGAATGAATCAGCACTTTAGATCAAGTGCTTCAGACTCAGAGCATAGTGAAGCTCCCAAGGTTGTTACATCCTTTAATTTTTTTTTCTGGTTTGATGGGGGAAATTTTGTTTTACAACTCTATGTGCTACTTGGCTACAAAAGGCACTTATATTTCTACAATGGAACCAAACTTCATTCTGAGATTTCAGCATTTAACTGTCATCACTTCATGGCTTACTGACAACCCAAAATCTCTTGGAGACTTATACCTGATCAGAAGTGAGTTGATAAATCTGAAGACTTATTGTCAAATTGGATGGAACATCGAAGATTTATGCTTATAATTTCCCATAGTATTATTTATTAAAAGCTACTTCCTACTACTACTCCATCCACATAAGCAGAGCAGGCCGGGGAGGAAAGGGATGGGAAGTTCAATTCCCAGTTCTATTTTCCTAATTTAAAACACATGAAGGTTGGGAAGGCATTTTGCGGTGGTGGAAATTGTCTCAAATTTTGACTTAGATGTCTGCTTTCCATCCAAAACCCAGTTTTCTCTAATAATATCATACACAAGTAGTTGTAGAATGCTTAAGTGAAGATTCTCAAGGACAGCTAAACCACCCCTGGCCAATCAGCAGGGAATAATTGTCTATAAGACTATAAAGTCTATAAGACTTTAAAAATGAGATGACACAAGATTCTGGGAGAGGTGGGGAATGAGACCCAGTCTTCTCCGAAAAACCCATTGTCAAGTACTCAATGCCTATAATGCTGGTTCCAAAGAACAAAATTGTTTTCAATCTGCCACTGGAACCTTACAAAAAGTATTATGGGTAAAATAATCACAGAAGAAATAGTTTGATAATTCAATCACCCATCAGATCTGAATTTATTGGA
Source organism: Sibynophis collaris (assembly GCA_036250565.1). Classification (NCBI taxonomy): domain Eukaryota; kingdom Metazoa; phylum Chordata; class Lepidosauria; order Squamata; family Sibynophiidae; genus Sibynophis; species Sibynophis collaris. Next base: position 115,272 of record JANHFK010004063.1, on the reverse strand, counting down.
AACCTATGAGGGAGCTCATCAAAATTCACTGAAACTCAGATGTATTTCCAAGGCTGTATTGAATAAACGTCTCTTCCTGCATGTAAGCCCTGGATGCAGACATGGGCCTTCCATAGGTTTCTAAGTAATGTTATAAAAGTCCGATATATAAAAGGGGAAAGAGCATTTCAGATGGAAAGTGCCACTGTCAAGAATGCCTGTCCATAAGTACCTTCCAGATGGAAATATACAGTTTGGGGGAGGATGCAATATGATTCCCCCGGATAATCTTAGCAAATCAGTAGGCAAACTGCTAGTTATTCCACTCCCAATTTTAAAGGAACAATGGCTGTAAGAATTTTTTTTTAAAGTATATATCAATGAATATTAGCATTTCAATGCTATCTTACCTGAATATCTTACCACTCTTTTGAAAAAAGATTATCTACTCACTTTAATCAGCCTACGTATTTTTTCCTTATGATTGGTTGAAATCCAGCTGTGTCCCTCCTCTTGTCTTTGAATTTGTGATGGTCCTCTAGCATGACTTCTGGGATCAGTTTCCAGAAATATAAACCCCCATGGTTTCTTAACAAGCTGAAGTTGTTGCTGTTGTTAATAATGTGCCAAAACATTATCAAATAGATACAAAAAAAATGGTGGGGAAAGTTAATTGTTGTCTTTCCTTTCATTCCAATAGAGTTCATGTACAAACCATCACTGCATCCCTAGTCGCTTTCGGAGAAATCAAAATCCTTTCAGACAGGGTGGCATGTATTTAGTCTTAGCACCCAGACAATCTCTGCCATTTGGTGCCTGACAGCATTCATTGCGCTATGCTGCCATAGCAGAGGTGGTATTCAGCAGGTTCTGAACAGTTCTGGAGAACAGGTAGCGGAAATTTTGAGTAGTTCGAGAACCGGTAAATACCACCTCTGACTGGCTCTGCCCCCATCTATTCTCTGCCTCCCGAGTCCCAGCCGATCGGGAGGAAATGAGGATTTTGCAGTAACCTTCCCCTGAAGTGGAGAGGGAATAGAGATTTTACAGTATCCTTCCCCTACCACGCCCACGAAGCCATGCTCACCAAGCATGCCACGCACACAGAACCGGTAGTAGAAATTTTTGAATCCCACCACTGATGTGTGCCACTTTCAGAAGTATTAGGAACACTGTCTTTAGGATTTCAATCTAAACCTTAGGCATTTGTTATTTTGGCAAAAAAAAAAGCCTTTATGTCTCAATGTTGTTCATGATCCCTGCTTTTTAGTATTTATTTGAATGGAGAGATTGAACCCATGGTCCAATTCACTGTGAGAATGTGATCATGAAAGTGTCACATTGTTTGTAGTGTACTATATAATTCTCTGAATTGAGGCGGCTTTGATCAAATGGTTGTCCAGCTGGCATCAATGCTTCTGGATCAGTTCACTATTAGAAGCATCACTTTGGGGCAGTGATGTCAAGATCAAAGAGAAAAGCCATGAAACTGGTGTTATAGGCTACCTTAGAAATCTTTAGTGTACTGTTGAGGTGGGAAAATGAAGGCAGGTCTCCAAAAGGACTCCTCATGCAATATATTATCTGGCAAAATAGCTTCACCAATTAATTTTAGGGTCTCCATCTTGGATCTTTATTGTTTAATTAACTTGTTTTCACCTTGAGCTTCAACACTGTCCTTCACTTCTTGTTCTTCTTGAGTATGAAGAACAAACTAGATAATTATTCTAAGAACTATTCTGATATGACTTACTTATGATGGTATCTAAGTGGTACTTGCTGATTTGGAAAATTATGCAATTATCTATTTCTACATCTAGAAACGGATTGAAGAAGTCTGTTCTTTGGAATTCTTTATAATTCCAGGGCAAGTCCTAGCTGCCTGTTTCTAGTAAGCTCCAACTGGTGGAGCTGATCTCTTAGTGTTACCAAAATCTTTGAGCAGTACAGAAATTGTGTCTAATTAGCTGTAGAGTTAGGAGCCAATGGGGACCATTTCACTTCCTGACTAAAAGAAAAATGACATTTCTCATTTGTTGAAGCCAAGGACATGGTCATCCTTTCCTAATTTTCAATCATATTCTATGCTAGCAATTCTCAAAATTATCTTCTTTGTAGGAAAAAGCTTGGATGCTAGATTGGCTCTAGAATGGTGATCCACTTCCCAGTGCTTAAACATACTTCTGCAAATGATGCCAAGAATTAGTAGTTCCTAAAATGATGGTATGAAAGAGTCAGCCACAAATTCAGAAGACTTTGCTAGTTTATTCAGTTATTCCCTCAGCTGTGTTCAGTGATACCTTAGCCAGGGACAGAGTATAAATGGCTTAACTATTACCGAGTTAGCTGCTATGGCCCTCAATCTCACAGCAATTACCTTGTGTAGCAGAAGACAGTTATAACGCCATAGTATTAATTCCTGATACGGTTTACATTATTTTCTATTTAGGATCCAGAGACAATCTAGAAAAATTTCAGATAATTACAGAGCAGTGGCCAAAAGTCACAGTATTACAAACACAAGAGTTTGTATAGAAATAGGTAATCTTCCATCCCTTCTTTCATGGATGGAAACCAACAACATACAGCTATGATTTGGCAGAATGGTCAATGTGATGAAAGGTCATTTAAGGCTTCTGATTAAATTTGGTCAGATCAAACAGAATTTATGATCATTTATAGCCTTCTTAATAGCAATACTTTGGTAGAAATTCCCTATCTCCAGAGTTTGCCTCCACTACTTGAAATAGTAGAATCAATAAAAGAAATCCATGTAACTTCTTCGGCAAGCTCTATTTTACAAGAACAACGAATTACTCTACTTGCTTATCCCATTATCTAAAGCGTAATAATTATTATACTACTTTCCATACATACCAAAAAGCATGTTCTTTTCTACGTCAACTAAAGTAAGCAGGGTAGGAACACTAAGCAACAAAGTCATTGGTTGTCACATTTTTATTTTAGCTAATATACTAAATATCAATTTCATCTCCCAGATTATTATTAAGTCCTCTGTGGAAATTGTTTTATGATTCTGAGTCTTACAATAATACAAAAGCAAACAGACATTTTTCTCCTGGTATAGTGAAAAATATTCTGAATATTAAAACTGGAACATTAAATACTGTATAAGATACTCAGATTTACTATAGTAACTTGTTGTAACCCATTCTAATATTTATAAATAACTCAATGATGAGTGTTTTTCTTATCTCTCTCCTCCATTACCATTATTCTACATTATACTTTAAATCATTCAGATATACATTACATTATGTTTTTTTTAAAAAAACTTATCTTTCTATAGTTATGCAGTCATCACCTTTTGAGAAAACCAGCTTGTGGAAATGTTTGAGATGATTGGGAAATCCTATGAACCTTAGCTAGAGAAAATACACCCTTAAAGTACTTATAAACTGCATGTAATCATAATCTGCCATTCCCATAATATTTTAATAGCCATTGTAAAAGCATGTTGGATGGTGTATGACAGCAGCAAATGCGTTTAGAAATTCAAATTACAAATATAGTTGGCAAACAACAAGTGTCTCTCTGGCTTTATGTAAATAGCACCATTATAGGATGGAGAAAAAGTATTTTTGTAGTTGAAAAAAAAACACAAAAGAGAAAGATTCGAAAACCCATTGTTCAAAATAAAATAATCTAAACTTCAATTGTAGCTAATGTTCTGTTAGTAGGGTTGTCCTCTGATCCTTGTAAGTTTCTTGTATACTTAGCAACCACATCTGATAGCAAACTTCAAACTGGAAAGGTGGCTTTTGAAAAATCTAAAGCTGCCTGATAGAATCCTTTTAAGTCAGGTTCAAAGTCTGCTTTAGAGATGAGATAGAGCACTACACCTGCATATTTATGGCATTTTGATGAGAAGAGCACAGCTCTTTCTCTCTTGTGCCATACAGTTCTGGCAGTTGTCAGCATTTCTTTTGGAGGAGATTACAAAGGATGCATACTTTCACTCTGCTCTGGAGAAGATTAACCCACTTTTGACTGGGTTAATTAAACTGACAGCTGCAATGACTTTTACATTTTTCTGTATTACATGATGAAACAAAGACCCCTCTCCCCCTGCTTCCCAACCCAACACACACACACCCTTGCTATGAGTTTGAGATGTATTTCCCTTTATTGCTTCCCAAGTTATATTGGTGTCAATGAAGTGGTCCATATATGGGAAACAATCCTTCACTTTGCTACATTCTGATGGTTATACAGTTCATAACTTTTAAAAGCAATGGGTGGAGATTGTTTAGAGTCTACGGGAAGGGGAACAAGAATTCCGCTTGGCAAAAACATACCAGAAAAACTTCAACTGGAATCTTGAGATATTATCCAACTAAGACATTGATGCCTTGGTCACTTCACAATAGATTATTGTAACATATAATACTTTGGGGTGTCCTTGAAGAGCTGCAACTAGTGAAAAATGCAGCTGTGTGGGCAATTATGTGCACTCTTTGATCAGTGCATGTTATGCCCTTGCTCTATAAACTGCACTGCTTGCCAGCCTGCTTCTGAGGTGAATTCAAGATGTTGAGAATGACCTATAAAGTCATACAAGACAAAGACTGGGTTATTTGAGGGGTTGCGACTTCCTGGTTACATCTGCCCATCCCTTGAGGTCCATCAGAAGGGGCATGTTACGGATTCTATATATTAAGGGGTATCACCTGATGGGGCTAAGGAAGAGATTCTTTTCTGCCATGGTACCTGCTGGCTTTTCAAAAGGTTCTGAGATCAGGGCTTTGATATTATGCCTGGACATCTGGCTGTAGTATGGAGCCTGTATCACTTGTGATACACAAGTTGCAATTTTGCTGCTGCTCATTTTTTATGGTTTTAATCTGGTTCAGTATGTTTTTGTTGTTTTATTTGTATTCTCTTTCTTCCTGTTCCTAACTATGTTAGTGCCCAGAGTCACATAACTGAAACAGGGGAGGAGCTATTTAAATTAAATGAATGGCTGAAAGAAAGAATAAGCAGGCACTCTATCCTTTTAAGACCAACTACGGCATATGGTGAAAAACAGCTATAGTGAAAAGCAGCATAAACATCTGAATGCACAATGGAATCCATTTTTGTATAAAATCAACAACACATGTCCTACTGTACACTTTGGGATTTGAAACCTATATTCATAGTCCTGGATCCTGAGGGGATAATATCCATTTGTAGTAGCTCCAGTGAATGGGGAAAAAAACCATCATCCCAAATTATCTTCATGAGATAACACTATGGTACTTAAACATATATGAAATATTTAAATGACTCCTTTGTGGTGAGATTATTGTTCTTTCTTGACATCTTCTCAGATTTGGGGCATATAGGCCAATATATTGCAAATTTGATAACATAGTAACATTTCGAGCAGTTGAAGGCAGACAGCGATTCTCAAACGCCATGATTACTGAGTCACTATTGTAACTGTGGAGTTGAGAGTTGGAGCTCTGTGCTTTCAAACCAATTTATGTAAAGAGATTCAGAATTTCAGAAGGCTAAACCAAATGCAGTTATTAGCTTATCCCTGGAGTAATGCTAAAATTAACATTGCACAAAACAAGTACAATGTTTTTCCCAGGTATTGCTTGCTAGTCTTTGCGAAATATTACATAGCCTGTTTACCCAACAGCAAATGAGGGATTGCTCCCCAAATAACCATCTGTGAAATGAACAGAGGAAGATGTAAGAAAAAAAGGAGAGAGATCGGATATTGAGAGACGTTAGCTAGTGACAGACATATTGACATATGGCCAAAGACACTGCTGCTAAAAATCATGAATACTTTTAAAGATTATCCTGAAGTTCAGTCACTAATTGTGAGAGGCTTATCTTGTGAATGTTACCCTTGTGCAGAGATATCCACAGACTCCAATGCTTGGATCAAGATATCTGAATGCACATTGCACTGTCACAATGGAAGGTCCATCCTTTTTGTACATGCATGCAACATTGCAACACATGTACAATAAAGGTGGAACTTGCCTAACAGCAAAATGCTCATTTCATTATTCCATGCCCCCTAAAATCCCTACAGATATTTCCGTGATTCCTAAATAGGACTTCTCCTTCTTTCTCTCCTCAGGTAGAGCCTTCTGTTGCTCATCTCTATATAGTATGTCCCTTTACTTTCTCTTTTTATCCCTTCCTGGGCAGTCATACCATCCTCCTGTTACTCCAAATTCATATGTGTTGTTCTTTTGTTGTTATTATTTCTACTTGAAAAAAAAGAAAGAAAAAAAAAGGGAGCGTGTGTACCGGATACTCCTGTGTGGAGGAGTAATCTGTTTATAAGAAGAAATGGCTGGTACATGCAACTCAAGTATCAATAAATTTTATAAATGAAGTACCTTATTTTACAGGCAATTAAGTTTAATCAGCACATTAATTCAATTAATATAAATTTATTATTTTGTCCTCGCCCTGCCCTTTTTTAGAGAGTGGTTTCTAAAAGATATTTATATCTATATAAGTTTATCACAGATACATCTATTGAAAGGGGAACTGGTAGAATTAAATCTGGCAACAATACAATAATAAAGTGAGAAAGCTGGGCAAAGTCCAGAATATTTGTCCATTGTTATAATATGTTTCTGTCTATTCTTCCTTTTTGAGATTTGTCATCTTAAATTAAGGATTGTCTCCCTTTCAGATAAAAAAATGTGCGTGCATGGGAGAGAGCGAGACAGCATACATTAATTACACTAACTAAATGCAGCTATTAGATGCAAAGATGTAACTGGGATGAAGCACTCTGTTCGTGTTGTTGTTTAATAAAACCATGATTGCTGCACTTTCTTTCTATCAAGTTCAACATAACTTAATGAGTGGAAAATATTCTGTAGATGTTAGGAATATTTCATTAGAAAGAAAGGTTACAATTAAGGCTTACCTTCACAAATTCTGTCCAATCGCTGTCTCTTGACTTTATGTTTGTCCACAAGTGCCATTGCGCTACTGTGTTTTAGTTTTGCACTACTTTCTGAATCAAAGGATAAAGCAATCCCACGAGAACTTATGGAAATGCACAGTAGTCCAAGTGCATAACGTCACTTTGAATCCTGAAACAAGAACAGAGTTGTAGATTGTTGGCCCTTGGTAAAACAATAAATCTACACTGAAAATGTCTCCAGGTGCTACTTTTGTTTATGTGATGTATCTTCAGTGCTTTTAGCTCTTGAGTTACGTAACTAGAAATTGAATTTTTTGGGACTTTTGATGCCTTCATGGGAATTTGCATAATTACTACCCATACATACCCATATAATCTCAAAATATGACCTGTAACACTCTCTCTGTATGGTTCGGGATTTTATGTACCTAAAAGATGGAATTTGGAATTAATGCTTGGCTAGTGTCCTACACTGCTGATCACCAAATGAAGGTATAATGCTAGTAAATATATTTGTTTTACAAAATGTATTGCCACATGAACAGAGAGAAATTAATCAGGAACAAGAACCCCACATATGCACACACATAATCCATCAGCCATCTATTCAGTATTGAACCCAACGAAGTGCAAAGAGGTACAGAACTTAACTTTTTTGAAAACAGCAGCAGTATTACTGTAACAGTTACATCTTCCTATACATATAAAGGTTTGACTTCTCTTAAGAAAGATTTCATCCGGAAAAAACCACACAACTGAACACATGTCCTAAACTCCTGATTATTAAAGAGACAAAACAGATAAAAGAAAGTCTCTTTTCTTCTGCTTGCTTATATTCATAGCATCTAGATAACCTATTGAATATAAGCACTTTTGCCACCAAAATACCCACTACTTTGTAAGATCATTTTTATACTGAAGTTTTATTTGCATCTACTGATACTTATGGCTCTGACTTATTCAGTTAACCTATAATTGGCTGTATGTAACCAAAGATGGTAGCATGTAGAACTTTTCTAGGATTTGAAGGTGTATAGTGTTGGACCTGGTTAAAGCATGGATGAGAAAACGCAGACACTAGGCATGTTGGCTAGACAAAGCAGTATTTCTTTTTTTTAAAAAAAAGCTTAAGTAATGGCAGAACACTTCTCTACTGGTGACAAGAAAGCTTGATAAACATAGTAATCATGTCAGCTCCTTGGACAGCAAAGGTGACTAACAAGCAAATAGTAGAGTGCATAATACCAGATGTCCCTAGAAGGCAAAAATCACAAAACTACATCTCACTTAATGTCATGCAGGGGAATTCACTGCAGAAAGCAATTATATTTGGAAGAGTTAGCGGTAAAACAGAACAACATAGTTGGAAAGGACTTTGGAGGTCTTCTATTCCAACCTGCTGCTCAAACGAGAAACCCTATAACAAACAAAAGAAGAAACGAGGCCATCAAAGAACTCGGTGGCTGGACACTATCAAAGCTGACACCAGCCACAGCAGAGAAAAACTCGAAGAAATAGTGCAAGATGGGAAGATGTGGACAGACCTGGCCCGTACAATTGCCAAGAGTCGGACTTGACAATGGATAGCATCATCATCATCATCATCATCATCATCATCAATGAAGTCACCAGCTGAGTTCAGCTTTGAAAACGTTTAACCACATTCCATCTTACATAATTAAAATTACAATTTATACTGATGGATGTGAAACTAATCAAGTATTAGAACATTGAATGTGTTTTCCCACTTAATAATTCATTAACAGATATTTTGGGTCTTTAATTTTTTTTTTTCCCAGGTAGCCTGCGAGTGGACTATCTTTTGTTCGATTTGCCTTTTTTGTAGCTTCCAGTTCATATCCTTTTATACATGCTAAGACATATTTTTAAAGAAACTCAAATGCACAATATAAGTTTCTTAAGACTTTTAAATGCAGTTTTTGAAAATTATTTCAATCATATAGAGGGATTTAAAGTCTACAATAAATGTTAATATCATGAACTAAAAATAATATTTATGTATTACATGTGTTTGCTACTCACTTCACCTTGGGTCTAACAATATTAACATCATGCTTTATTATATACCATTGGCATTCTTAGCTAACTTCTATGTACTTGTCTGCCTTTTTTGGCAGGGATGGTAATGGAAATCGAAAGCGTTATACCAGGCAAGTTGGAAAAGTTAAAACAACAACAACAAAAAAGGCCTTGGACCAACGTCAGATTTCAAGCAATCCTATATCAAACACATTAACATTTCACTAGGTAAAACGATCTTACCTGTGATTCAGTGAAAACACATACCTTCCAAGATGAGAAAGTAGTAGCAAGAGAAATGTGACCTAAATGTTGTGTATACAGTACTTGCATGTTTGATGCAGTACCTGATCACCGAATTAGACATTTATATTACAAAAGTATTTAGGGTTTTATAATTAATTTTACAATTAATTTTATAATTAATATAACTTGCAAAAAGATTGGCAAGCAGTCATTTTAATGAAATAAGTCTCTTCTCTAATTTCAGCTCCAGAAAAAAAGGTGTTATCACCAAAACCCAAAATTCTTTGAGCTCAGAACTGAAAAGGTTTTTTAAAAGGTTTTTAGAAAACAAATGCCTGATTCTAGTTTATAAGGCTGAAACACAATTAACTGAGCATTCCTTACTGTATTACTTGCATCTTGTTCTTCATCGTCTTCTGTAATGGTATGTAAGGAATGACCTTGGGAAATGAGGGGAAGAAATGCTGCCAAGCCAGCGGTCAGATAAAAGGCAGCATAACCGACAGCAGCATAGGGTGGTTCAGGAGAAGGAGTCTTTCCTAAATTCTCAGGCTATAAAATTGATAGTGGGGAGAACTGTACTTTTAGACTTGCAAGATTCTGTTTATGTAGCTTTACAATAAAGCAGAATTAGCTTAGCTGATTATGTTTCTTATCTAGTCTATCTGGTAAGGACGACATTCATCTTGGAAGTCTGAAAATATAATTCTCCTGCTGTCAGAGCCCGAGAACCTAGGGAAGGTCTCTCCTGAGCCTCTTGGGTCTGCCTTCTATGCAGCTGTGGGCTATGCCGTCTCTTTTCTGATCATTCCCTAGGTAGCAACTCTTCAGCCTATCTTCCAAGATCATTCCCACATACATAACACCTCCTAAATGCTTGGCAAAATTTCCTTATTTGAGTATTTAAAACATTTGTAATTCACAAATCAATTGATAGCAAACTTAATTTTTTAGCAAAGATGCAATAGGGTTAAAGGTAACCTTACAAATTATGCACATATTAAGAGAGTTTCGCAATCCAATGGGAACTAAGCATCGTTAACAGGCATCAAATATCATTTATCGGTTAAAAAGAACTAAATACTGGAAGAGAAGAAACATTAGTACAGTATTTCTGATGGATACTATGGCTCACTGTTCTACATACATATTCAAAAATAAGATGCAATTGTACTGTATGTGGCATTGACTTACATAAAAGTTCTACATAAACTTATGTAGAAGTTAAAAGAAAAATCTCCTTTCCTGATTTAAAAAGTAAGCTAGATGAGATATGGTGTCTTTTGTGTTCTACACTGTAACTAAGTCAACTAATATTGTTAAATAAACAATTCAATTGCATCTTTGATGGAAAGATAGGCTCCAAATGACTGCAATGAGGATGGTATTTCATACATCTTCCCACCAATCATATTGAAGAAATCAATCTACATCTCTTAAGGTTCAATACACCACAACCTGATATTGATAGTGATTAAGGCACCAGGCAGACAACTGTGAGTTCTAATTCCGCCTTAGCCATGAAAGCCAGTTGGGCCAGTCACTTTCTCTCAGCCCAACCCACCTTACAAGGTTGTTGTTGTGGGAAAAATAGGAGGAGTAAGGTGTGTTTGACATGTTCACTGCCTTGTATTATTTGTAAAATAAATAAAGGTGGTGTCTGTGTGTCTGTGTCTCTGTGTGTAAAATAAAACATTTAATACAGTCTATATTTATATCTGATAGCTTCTGATTCACTGGTATATTTTGATGTTATCAGGGATTGTGTTCATATTCAGAGATATGATTTTTTTCTGTGAGTGGGTCATTATGTATTGGCTTTTTCAAACAGTATTGTTTACTCTCTTTTACAATGCAAGCAAGAAGGCTTAAAAATGCTACAAAGGACAGAATATAATCATTGTGTTTTTCAAAAGTCAAAAAGCACACTCCCTAGCAGCCACAATCTTCATTGTTTTCTTTAGCACAACATCTCAGAAGAAGAAAAAATAACTTCAGTCTTCCAGAAACAATATACTATTAATAGTTAACAAATGCAATACAATACCATTTATGGGAGGGGAGGGATCCGACTATTACGAATCTACTGCTTACCAGGATTACAATTTCATGGAGAATATTGTTGTTATTATTATAGATGGTTATCAATTATGCATCATATTGATAGTATAAAAAGAACAAGAGCTGAATTCTGACTGAAAGGAGATGGACAATTTCCTGGTACTAAATGACCAATTTCCCAGCAATAGGACGGCAGCATAATCACAGAGATTTATAGTAATAATTAATTGATTTTTCACTCAAAATGTGAAGATTCTAAAAGCATGAATCCCATTCTCATTAATAATTAATCCCACATTTTAAAAGTACAAAACCCTCTCTATTCTAAGCAATGAAGCTTTTAAAAACCGAAAGCTCATATTATAATGTCACAAAATGGGAAGGGATCCCCTTGCATTTATAGCAAATGAGGATGCTACATAAATAAATGTAAAGAATTTTCTGCTATTGATTCTTCTCAAAAAAAGGCCTGCAGCCATTAGCACATAAAGCATTGTGTCCACCACATGCATAAAAATGGAGCAAGTATCATCTTAACTTCTTTGATCCCAGCCACCATTTCCTGATGGTGCTCCTGATTTCTCAGTTTAATTTTAATGTTTTTCTACCCAAAGGAGGCCCTCTGGGGCTGAGAGGTTTGAAGTCGCAACTTCAGGAAAGGCGTGGCGACAATGGTTGGCTATTCTGGGCTGGCTGCTGTTCCTTGCAGAGTCATGAAATCCCAAGCTGGTCCAGGCAGAGTCCTCTGTGCCCCCTGGTGGCCCTCCACTCGCCTCTCGCACTGGCAGCTTCTTTTCCAGGCAGTTTTGGGCTTTTGTCAAACCTCAGTTTGGAGGCTGGAGATTTTGGCTTCGGTCCCTTCACCTGCGCTTCTGCATGGGCTGCCTTTGAGGCCCCCTTGGCTCCTCTGCCTGGAAGCCTCGCTGGCTGCAGCAGTAAAGCCGGGTCCCTTCTCAGGTGTGCTCATCCGGTGGAGCCCTCGTCTTCCGGGAGGGCCCAGGGGGGTTTCACCTGCAGGCCACAGTCTCCTCAGACGCCAGTCAGCGGGCTCAGGGCTGTGGCCACGTAGGCCATCTGCTCCCCCAGCATCGCGGCAGTGGCTTCAGACCCAAGTTCTAGTCTTGGTCTTGGGCTATCGGAAGGCAAGAGGTTTGTGGGCCTGATCAGAGGCCCAACTGGCAGGCGGCTTTCAGGTGAAGCAGGCGGCTGTCCTCCCGCCTTCTGCCCGTGGCGCCTCCAGCAGGAGAGAGGGGAGCATTTCTGCTCCAGGAGAAGGACGGTCTCCTGCCGGCTAGGAGAGGCTTCAGAAGCACTGGGGGCTCTGAGCAGGGGGCTGCCCAGGGTTTCTCTCAGGCTTCCGCTGGGAGTCGAGCCTCGTGGTTTGCTTAGGTCACTTTGCCGGTTCCTAATTAGTGGGGCCTTCCTTTTTGTGGATGTTTTTCTGATGGTTTTACTGAATGTTAATTTTTAAAAGTGACTTGGATGCTGTGAGCTTCTCCTTGTTTGCAGCTCCAGGGTGGGCGGGTGTTGCTATTCTGGAAGGTGGTGCAGAGACACCTGGACTAATGCCGGCAGGAAATGAGGGAGCCTGACCGGATGTGGGAGTAAGCTCAGATTCAAGCCTACAGGGGCCAAGCACGTCCTGAAGCACTCCCTCCTAGAGCTCCTCCTCCTCCTCCTCCTTAGGGACGGAGCAGCTGAAGATGTGCCTGGTGAGGGGTTTGGGACTGTCAGGCTGGTGGCGTTCGCTGCAGCTGCTGCTTGTCTTGGGATCTAGAATGGGGAGACCCTGTCCTCAGTCCCTTCCTGCTGGCCCTGCTGCCGGAAGGAAGGGAGGACCCCAGTGGAGCCAGTGGCGCTCCAGAGGGAGCTGGGGTGGCTCTGGGCACAGCTCAGTGGAAGCGGCCTTAGCTGCTGCTTGGATGGAGCCTGGGATTGGGTTGCAGGTGGGCCCCAGCTTCTGGCTCAGCTCCAGGAGTGGAAGTGGCCTGAGAGGTGCCTCTTGATCCCAAGACAACACACTTATTTCTCTGCCCTTCTGGCATCGCCTGGCCTCCTGGTTTTGCATGGTTCCATCCCTTCTGGGTAAACATTAGCCACAAGCTTCAGCAGAGGCAAAAGGGTTCCACTTTGTACCATCTTGTGACCCGGCTGCTCTCTCCAGTCTAAACAAGGCAAGCCGTCCTGGGCACGACCAAGGCCAGGGAACCTTTGCCCTAAAGCGCTCTGGGGCCCAGCAACGGAAGCGGTGCCAGTTCAACCTTCAAAATGCCCAGAGAGTGCGAGGCTGTCCTTGAAGGCCACCTGGAAACTTTGACTGCTCCAGAATGTAACAGCACACCTAGCAACCGACTTCGCTTCTGGACGGGGCTGCGCTACCCCAGATGGACCCCGTGTGCAACTCAGGACTCACAACTCCTGTTTGATGAGCAGGTGGCGGTTGTGGCTAGGAGAGCCCCTGTGCAACTTTCTGTTGTGCACCAGTTGCTCCCGTTCCTGGATTGGGACCCCCTGCGCTCAGTCACTCTGGCGTTCTCACGGTGGGATTATTGCAATGCGTTCCACATGGGGCCACCCTTGAAGAGTATCCAGACGCTTCAGCTGCTACAGAACCTGCAGGGCGGTTACACCAGTTTGCTTCCTGGTCCAGTTGACGGTGTGGGCTGTCACACCTTGAAAGCCTTTTTTGGCATCGGTCCAGGAACCTTCTCACCCTGATAGGATGCGGCTGCCCCAACCACATCAACGGGCTCTGTCAGCCTCTTGGAGGGGGCGGATGGGTTAGTCAGAGCCTGCCTCCTCCCTCCCTCTACATTGTTCCCATCACAGCCCCGTCTTATGGGACACCCTGGGATCCAGGCTACCCCCCCCCCTTTGAACCTGGTGGAAAGGTGCAGGCCCTGGGGGAGGTGTGGCTGGAGCCTGAGGGTTACGCTGCTGTTGGACAGACTGGGGATCGCTGGTCAGGGACCAGATATTTGGGTTTTATTGCTGTTTGAGCTGCGCAGAGTTGTGTTTCATCCGATGAGCGGCCATATCAGACTGTTAAATACATAAATGAATAATGAAATCAATAAGAGCAGAATATAGATAATAACTGTAACTGTCAATCTATCCAGCTGCCCATATGCCAAGAGGCGGGGGGCCAAGCAACTCCCCTGAGGTCTCCTGGAGGGAGGACAGCCTAGGGGTTCCCTTTGGGGCCCTTTGGCCTCTTGGATTTTGATGTAGAGGCCGGCTGCCCTGAGATGTTCAGGGCAAGAAGAGCAGGCTAATGGGCTAATAGGAATTGCTAGGCTGTTCCTGCTCCCATGGTGGGGCTTCTGGCCTGGGAGTAGGAGGGTCTGGGCTGACTGCAGGAAATCAAACTCGGAGGCAGGAGAGCCAGGCGCAGGCCACTCCGGAAGGCTTTGGGGGCTTCAAAGGAGGACAGTGTCGGTGTCTGTGGGGCCTGGCTTCTCCCAAGTGCCAGGCAGTGGGAGGCATCCTTGGGGGCACCTTGATCCCCATTGAGGCTTCCAACCAGGGGAACAAGGGTCTTCCTCTCTCCAGATCCAGAGCCCCTTTCCAGGACACTGTGATGAACTTGGCCGAGGGAGCCAATTGGGGGAAGCTTCTCTCTGCAATTTATTTCCGCATCTCTGATCACGGAGGGATGTTGGTGGGGCTGGAAAGTGGTTCTGCCTCTCCTCTTTGCTGGCCAACGGAGGCTCCCCACAGGGCTGGATGGGGCAGGGCTGATGCCGGGGCCACTCCTGGTCCAGAGCAGGTGGGCTTCTCAAGCTTACCTTGGAGTTTGCCCAGAGAGGCTCCCTGGGGTTGAACTCGGCCCCGTTTATCCCCTTCCTTCAGGAGCCCCCAGCCCTTTGAACCAGAGACGGCACAGAGCCAGGCAGTACGAAGGCCTTTCCTCCAGGGCCTCCCGTTGGGGCCCAAGAGGGCCGGAGGAGGCTCCAGGCTGCCCAGTGTCCCAGAAGGAGGCGCAGAGCTTTCACCCCAATGGGCTTCCTGCTTCCTCCTCCGGGACTCAAGGCGGCTCTTGGTCTCCATGTGGCTGGAAGGCCTTCGCGGCTGCCCTTGTGGGCATCTCGGTTAGCGGTTAAGTTGTTGGGCTGGGGGGGGGGGGCCGGTTCTAATCCCCTCCACCCCAGCATGGTAGTTCTCCTGAATTGTTGTCTAATCTGTGGCTGTTTCTTCTGTCTCCCAAAGTCAGTCATTCCCACACACCACTACACAGGGCCTTCTTAGAGCACTGAGAGATCCCAGAGGCTGGGGAGCTGAAGATATGTAGTGGACAATTCTGTTATGAATGCTCAAGGCAATGAGCCTATTGTTCCCCCTTGCCCATAGAGAGCCTCTTAGCCTGAAGCCCTCCAGACATGTACCATGGGGTCTTCCAGGAGGAATGATCTGTACTTAGATGGATGAAATTCTTTCACTCCAGCTGGGCCTCCTAGATGAAAACTGGTTGAATACTTCAGGGCACAAAAGGGTGCTCATTTCTATACATGGGGCCCAAAAAGAACCCTCAGATTTCTGGACAAGCTTAAGACAATACTTTTTCTGCAGAATTGGCCCAATGTCTTCAAGACTCAGCAGTTTCAGGAAATGCGTTAAAAAAATTATGCTAGACAACCCTGTGACTCATTGGGTCTTCCTTAGAGAGAAATTAGTGCAGTCTAATTATGACCAAAAACCATTAAATATTAGGTTGCCATATTTTTTTCTGAATGCTAGATAGTCCCATGATTGCCTAAGAAGAGTACATGTCATAAACAGAAAAATAATAGTAATAGCAAATATATTTCAATAATAAGTCAATATTTTCTTACCTAAACAGACAAACAGAATGACCATGGCAGGGCCAAAAAGTAGTGGGAGGGGGACTGACTTGCCCACTTGACTTCTTGCTGGGTCCCTATTGACTTTGCTTGTGGGAAGTTGGCAGGTGGCATTGGAAATCATGATCATGTGACCGTTGGGATGCTGTGATGATTACAGCTTTCTGAACATCATGGAAATAATGAGTCTTGGGTTTATTTATTTTTGCACAATCTTTAAGTTAGCAGATTTAAAATATCTTGATTAGAAAATTGTGGTGGTATAATATACTGTTTAGGGTAAATTGAGGCAAAACAAATAAAAGTTTTAGTAGTATACTAGGTGACTGATTGGGTTATCATTTCAGAATTATTTCCTTACTTAAATAGAGAAACAGAATGACCACAGGTAGGCAAAAAAGCAGTGAGAAAGACTTACAACTTCATGATGGATTCTCCAGAAAAGTAAAAACTAATACTAATTAATAAATGATGGGAGGTTTTTTATCTGACCAAAGAAGTCAATTTAGCCATCTCAGCATGTTCCATCATCTTCACCAACCATTCCTCCATTGTGAGTTAGTGTCAAATATTTCCATCTTTGTGCATACAATAAGTTATGATGTACAAGATAATAAGCAGCAGCATCCAAGGATTCTGTACCAGCAGGCTGTATTACCCTCCACTGTGGCCATTGTACATCATCAAAGCACTTATCTAATTTACAAGATAAGTGTTACAAGGTAATTTACACCTTTTAAGGCTAATGAATTTTGTAACAGAATAGAATAACAGAGTTGGAAGGGACCTTGGAGTTTTTCTAGGCCAATCCCATCTCAAATAGGAAACCCTATACTTTTTTAGGTAAATGGTGGTCCAATCTCTCCTTAAAAGCCTCCAGTATTGAAGCACCTATAACTTCCACTGATTAATTGTTCTGTTAGGAAATTTCTCCTTAGTTCTAGTTGGCTTTCTCCTTGATTAGTTTCCACCCATTGCTTCTTGTCTGCATAAGACATCATCTTTGTAAGTTACTGCTTACTTCATCAGATCCATGGAATGGCCTAATTGATGTCGGATCTATATATACATTAAGATGGGGATGGGAGAAAGGTAAGGGGAAGAAAGGGTGATTAAGCAAATGTAATTTACATGTTGACAGGTTGTAGGTACCTTATCAAAGAACAACTGTATTGTGTTGGGGAAAAAAACAACATTGTATTTATTCAGACTTTCTGAAGTGGCCTGAAAGCCATTGATGTACGTAAGCTCAGCTGCCACCCACTCAGTTGTGCTAGCAAAGATTCTTTATTTTAAAACTGACTCTGAGGTCTGTAATGCAATGACCTAAGAAGTCAAAATGTTCTAGTGTTACTCTGTCCTTATTCTGAGACCTGATAACAAGTGTGAGCCCATTCATTCTATTGCACAAAGTCTGAACTGCTTGTCCCACATAAAATCCAAAAGAGTATGTCTGGTACTTGATGACATTTATATTATATTAGAGCAAAATCATTTAAAGTCACCTCTAGCCTTGTGTGTAAGGTCATTACTGATGATGGTGCTGTGGGTCTAAGTATGGGATGTAAAAACATCTGGGCCTGTTGCAAGATCTGGTTGTCATATCAGCATTGGTGCTCTGTTATTTTCTTTGTTGCCTATGAAAATCTAGGTCTGCAAGTATGAGCCTGTCACCAAATACCTAAGAAAGTGCATTGTCATTGTCCATTGTATGGTAGCTTAATAATGCACTCAAATGGTTTGAGCTGTATAAGAAATGAAGATATGGTCTGAGGAAGGGGAAAGAAAGGCTCAAACCACTAAGGAGAAGTTCAGAAGAGACTCCTGAGTCCTGAGGAAAGAAAAAAGCATAAGAACAGAATTCAAAATTGTCCGTGTGTGAGAGTTCATGAATTGAAATAGACATGGTAACAGGTCAGCCAATGGGGACTGTTTGGTGACCTGGATGGCTCGGAGCCTGGGCGTGGCTTAGGTTCACTGATCTTTATATATGAGTGCTTCTGTGGTTCTATAGCGTCTGTCATTATATTGATTCTGTGCTTCTGTGATTACTGAGTTCTGGTTCTGGCTTCTGCTGCATGGATATTGTATACCTGCATCATGCTTTATATTACTGTATATAAAGAAGTTTCTTTTATATATGAATCTTGCTGAATTATTTACGTGTGCTGGTTGAATAGAATAGAATAACAGAGTTGGAAGGGACCTTGGAGGTCTTCTAGGCCAACCCCTTGCCTAGACAGGAAACCTTACACCACTTCAGACAGATGGTTATCTAACATCTTCTTAAAAACTTCCAGTGTTGGAGCATTCACAACTACTGGAGGCAAGTTGTTCCACTGGTTAATTGTTGCACTGGTTGGATTGCTGCAAACTCTAACAAAAATAACCTGGCCTTGATTTTGTTTGATATAAAGTGGGGTAGAGCAAAAAGGTAAAAACTCATTCAAGATTCTATTATTCTACCCTACAACACTAAAGAACCTCCCAGAAATCCCTGCCATGCCTCCTGTTGACCTTGCCTATCTCAAAGACCTGACAATCCAAGAGCTCTAGAATTCAGGGGTTTGGATGCAGCCGGATGCGTTATATGTAGGCCATGCCCAGCCCAACTCTGCGAAGGGGAAAAACATCACAAAAACATCATGTGACAGCAACGTGACATAGCAAGTTTGACACCCATGCTCTAGATGATAATGTTGTTCTGCTTTTGTGGGATCTCATTTTTCCTCCCTGGGAATTGTTCTGACTCTAGATTTATATATTAATTGTTCAGTCTCCTGAATGCCTTGCTTAATAACATCAGTTGAGCATCTCTGTCTAATAGGTCAGAACAAATGTAATTTGGAGCCATCTGTAGCGTTAGTGGTATATTCTGGATGGAAGCCAGACAGTTGTAGATATTCATGATGATCTACATAATATAATGTTTATGTGCCAATGTGAAGTTTTACAATTACATAAAGAAAGTGGACTCATTCTGTAAATGTCTCTAGGCTTATGCTGATGGTAGGATGGAAATTGTTAATTTTAATGTTCTCCAAGCTCTCATCTATTCTAATGTCATCAAACCAAATAAATAAATGTATTTCTTTCAAACATTTATGTATCTGCCTTTCTTATAACCAGTTCTGGAATGGCTCACAAGCAAACAGAATACACAATACATTTTTTGATCCAGATTAAACTGTATCTTTTAGATGTTTTTGAAATTACTAACAGTATTTTCTAGCAGATATGAAAAATCTTGCTCCAACCTACATGTGCTTCTTAGGGAAATTTACTGACTCATTCATTCCCCACCATCCACTCAGAGCTGAAGAAGCTTCTTGGATGAAAAGCAAAACATCTTCAAAGAAAAACAAGAGAGTCCAGTTGCCTTTTGAAAAAGCACCTTTGGAACAACCATGACCTGATGACTGAGAATCTCCATAGACATTTAGATTCATTCTATTAATCATTTTTTCTTCATCTTCTTTTGCTCTAATGCTCTTCCTTTCAGAAAATTAACAAGCTTATAAATCTATAATTTTGTTGAAGAAAGATGAACAGTGGAGTCAAATCTATGCTGAGAAGCATGCAAGACATGGCAGACTCATTGAGTCCTGAGGTCTGTCCTCCAACCATGATTTTTTGGGGGAGAGTATTCATTGCACCTTGCTTTGAATTTTTGGCTGACCAAATTTGGTATTGGCATGTGACAAATATACGGTAATTCTCCTGATTTCCCATTGAAGTCTGTCTTATCAAATAAATCCAAAGTTTGTTCACATTTCTTCCATGGATTGTGAATGTATTTGTTGTTGTTGCTGTTAATTGCGAAGTCATGTCTGACCCATCGTGACCCCATGGACAATGTTCCTCCAGGCCTTCCTGTCCTCTACCATCCTCTGGAGTCCATTTA
>JANHFK010004063.1:50641-62160 GCA_036250565.1 Sibynophis collaris | reverse complement strand
TTGCCCCCAACAATCTGAGTCCTCATTTTACCGACCTCGGAAGGATGAAAGGCTGAGTCAACCTTGAGCCGGTGAGAATCAAACTGCTGGCAGTCAGCAGAATTAGGATACAGTACTGCATTCTAACCATTGCACCACCACGGTTCTTGCTACAAATACAAATATATACACGACTCTTGCATATAAATTTGATTAATCAATTAATGAAGGGCTCCTTCAATAGTGGAAAAATCATTTGGTACTGAAAGAAACAAGCAGCGTTGGAGACAACTTTTCAATCTATCTGCTATGAACAGAAGAATAACATTTATGCCTTACACATTCATAGTCTGAGAGTTTTCTTAGAAAATTTCTCTGAATTGCCCAAGATTGAGGGACTTATTTGGGTCCTCTGTGTGTTTCTATCCAAGTAGCTTTAGGGTTGAGTCATCTTCTTCCACTAGACCAGTGTTTCTCAACCTTGACAATTTTAAGATATGTGGACTTCAACTCCCAGAACTAACAGAATAACACAATTCTTGCCATTGGTCCAACCATCTGTCAATTAGCACTGGAGTTGAAATACAATATATCTGGAGATTACTAAATTATTGATTAGACTGAACACTTCTAAAAATTAGCAGAAATCTATACAAGACAGAATAAGAATCAGAAAGGAATCTATCACTCTAGATTCTATCTAGTTAAATATTAAAATTAGTTAATTGGGAAACTTAAGTTATGTTAATACCTGGAACTCCATTTTGTGTATTTCCACTAGAATTAATTACCCATAGAAATACATACATGCATTATTCATACAGCAAAATTGAGAGAAAGTAAAATAATGTGCTGTAATCAAGAGGTGAGGTTTTTCACAGTAACTAATGTGATTTATTTTAAAGGCAACTGAAAACCTGCAATATGGTTTAACTAGCAGATTATACCATAAACTAAATCAGCTTTGGATAAAATCTTAAAAGCTTCATTTCATTCTACTACGTGTGCTACTTCATAGCCCTGCAGTCTTAATAATAAATATTAGGCTATTTCCACCTCTATGTAGAAACCAAGGGTACAATTTGAGCACTTTAGCTTCCCCATTGAAGTTAAAATTAATTGCCACATAAAACTGCTGATTCCTACCAAATGAAGCTCTCTCCAACGTGTCAACCCAGGGATGAAACAAATCCAGGAATGCCTTAATTATTTCACCTGAATTATGGCTGCATTTTGTAAACCTGGCACTTTTATGGATATTGGAGGGTTTATTAATTCCTCGGTATTAAGACATTCTAAATAAACAAAGACCTTGACAAAAAGAAACGCCATCTACTGTTTACTCACAGAATGAAGACGAACTCTCTCTATTCATTACATTTCTGCTACATGTGCCTGACCTCTGAAGTGCTCAGAGCAATGTTTTAGCCTCACAAGTAGCTTAAGTGAGAGGAAGAGACTTCCAGACAAAGGACTTCCAGCATAAGCAACAACAAGCTGTTCTCTTCTTCACCGATGTGGTGTGCTTGTATTAAGAAAGGCAAATAGTTTGAAAAGACAGGAGAACAAGCAGCAGAGGCTAATATTTCCTGGGCCCTGATAAAAATCCTGTGAATAATGTAGGTAGGGCAATGTTATCCTTTTGAAAAGTCAAGGCTGTGCTACTATTCCCAGCTTTATGAGAGTAAGCTCTATTGAACCCACAGAGGAGCAGGTTATGAGAGTAAATTCATATAGAATTATGAATTATTCATGACAGACGGGCTTCATTCTATGATATGATAAAATATTTCAGTAGACCTCCATGGAAACCTCACAGCAAACAAAATAATAGACTGCAGGAGTCGCTGAAGAATCTAACTTTCCGGGCACATCAGCATTTACATTTCTAATCTTACCAAATGTAACAGTCGTATCTCAGAAGCCACTGGGCTGCTATGAATTTCAGCAGGAATGAAAGCTCGATTCAATACACTCTAAAGTTCCTACCGCTAATATGAAATGTTAACAGCTACAGTATTTATTAAATTCATTAACATTCGTTTAATTTCAGTCACAGTTGTCTAATTTTAGGGGACCAGAGGGCATATTTAAACTTTTGAGGGCATGAAAATGGGTGCTCTCACAAAACAGTTAACAAGGGGGAAATGACGAATAATAAAGCATATATTTGCCAAAAGCCAAACTGGTAGAATTGTTTGCATCCCACCCTCTTTTCCACATTAGTTTATTTCTGTCGTTTCTTCTCAAATCAAATTATCAAGCATTACCAAGTCTCTGTTTTTACTTTCTAAGAATGACGATACAGTGTGTATGGGATTACAAAGATATTGGTGGGAATGGCATTTTCCTTTATAGCATTCCTGTTTTCTTAAAATAATAATGAGGAGAGTAAAATCAGATGGGACAAGATACCTGGTGAGTTCCAAGGGATTTGTCCTTGAGTATTGATTGGGTTAATTGTGTTTTAATTGCTGATTTTTTTGTTAGTTTTTTATGGTTCTTACTGAATCCCGCCTGGGGTCACAAAACCTTGAGATGGGTGACTATGTAAATATGATAACCAAATAAATAATGGCAACACACACCAAAATCAAACCAAGTACATTAAGTCAGCCAGGGATAAATACCAAGAGCTACCTAGAGAAATTAGCCCCCTTTAAAGTAGATTTAATTAAATACCCTAAAATTAATTAGCCTTATATTTAGGAGTTGTTGTTGAGTAGGCTGGCAACATAATCGTACAATAAAAATTGTCCAGGTTTTGCCTGCACTTTACTGTATTTTTTAAATCTAACTATAGGTTTGTCCCCAAAGCATCACTATGCCATAAATTAGTCATTTCCGCTTTCTTTTTTACATCTCTCAAGTTTCAAAGGAACCATTGTTTTAGAAATAAAGAAGGGCTCCTCCAGAAAACTTGCATAATCTTGCCAAAAACATCAAGAAAATAACGTCCCATTTATTATGTTTATTATTCTAGCTTCTGTTGAAGTTAATGCTGAATAAAATATATATGCTTGTCGTGGAGATGACAAGCCCGAGGAAGTAAAAATCCAAAATCTTCCAAAAAGTAAGGAAAAGAACTTTATCTCCAATCCTAATCCAGTCATAAAACAATTCTTCTGAATCTCTAGTTTCCCCTTTCATAGTTGCAACTTGACATTCTTCGCACTTTTTCTACAAAAAACAAAACAGTGTTTTCTAAATCAAAACTTCAGTTATATTTAATATTTCAAGACGTATTTAAGAAAAGCTGCTTCTTGACAACTGGATTTCATTAGCAAAATGTACAAAAATACAGCTGGAATTGTAATATAGAGCCAATGAATGGTATTTACCAACCTTATATCCAAAACCAACATGGGAATTAGCTAGCTCTTAATCTTTTCAGACGGCTTGAAATCAGAGTAGCTTGGTATTTACTGAGGGGGTGGCTAGCTTGAGCATATTTAGTGATACTTAAAAAGAGGGTCTTAAAATAGTAAAAATAAGTAAAAATCACTGTACTACAGCATAAAGCTAGCAAGAAAAGACTAATATTTTCCATTTCTTTCTGTTTTGATTATGCTATGCATTTACCATTATTGTATCCAGTTTTGTTTTTTTGCCATAGATCTTAATCAGCAAATAGCCTGTTTGCGTGTTTTTCTCTCCAGTGAGTTGATTTTTCCAAAGTACCAGACAAGAGAAAAAATAAATTTGTTGTCTAAGCCATGCTATTGATATTGCTAAACCTAAACAAAAGAAAGTGATAAGCAAGCAGAAATAAAAATTCTCTACGTGTGGCTTTCAAGGATTCTACCCAGCAATTTCTATGGAAAATCTCTTTTGCCGTCCAAGACCAAGTTACGCTATTTAAAAAGCACAACACAGCATTAATACAATGTATAACTAAGTATAGTACATTCATATATAAAAGGGAGAAGTTAACATTGTGTAGAAGAGACTAAATGATTTCTATAAATTAAAGTGTAAAATAAAAAGTTTGCTATTGGGTATCGGTCGTTTAATAAGAATATCTAATTGCCTCGTCATGAGTGGATTTTTTTCAGATTAAAGAATGGGTCTATTTGGTCTGATTGACAGTGCATTACTGTGGGCACTTTAAAAGGACATGTGAAACAGACACAATCTCTATATTGAAGCAGATACATACTCAATCTTCATAGGGAAAGTATGCATATCGACCAGCTGTCAACCCTAGTAGAAAGAACATTTATATGGACTATGAAGAACAGCTTTCTGTGTGAGTTGTACAGAATCCTGCTTCTGGGAGAATCAGGGAGTGCCAAGGTGAGACAGCAATTTACTTTGGCTCTGTTCACCTGAACTATGTTCATACCCTTTACTTAAGTTCTAACAAGGATATTTTTCCTAGGCCCAAAATAAGTAAGACTCTTTTGTTGAAATTTTTTATTAATGTCCTAAAAAATATAGATTGGGCTTTTGGGTAGTTTATTCTCTTCTCATCCTCCTTGAAATTTTTTGAATGAGTCAAGGGCAGTAACTCAATAACAAAGGCAGGGACAGAAGCAATTTTCCCTCCAGTAGTGTAAATTTTCTATCAGTCTAAAATATTACTCTACTCCAAATCAGGCTTTTCCTAAACAATCGCATTTAACTTGTGAAAAGAGTGAGAGTAAATTGTTTTGTTAAAAATTAAACTGTATAGATTATAACAAAAAATAAGCTTGAAACACCTGATCCAAATCACTTTTATCTAACAAATTAACTTTGTTTCTCACTCAACTGGAGAAAACTCTTCTAGGCAAATCCTCTGTGTATTTTTTCATCTTATCCTTCACCAACTAAGTAACAGAAATATTAGTTGGAATGCCACATTTAAAAAATAATCTACTGTACCAAGTCAAAGGATAAAATTAAGGAAATATTTTTTTCTCCAATTTGATCAAAGCAGAATCAACACAGGTTTGTCTTCATTAAATTATAAAAACCCGATAAAATCTTTAGTAGAAAAATGTCCTGTCGAAGGTTTCTACAACCACAAAAAAGAATTTCATTTCAATAAACTTAAAATTTATGAAAGAAAGAAAGAAAGAAAGAAAGAAAGAAAGAAAGAAAGAAAGAAAGAAAGATTTTACCTTTCTTTCACCTGTGATTGTTCCTGTGATATCAGATTAGAAATTTTGGTGTATCCTAGACAAAACATTTTATAAGCAATGGTTTAGAAACTATGTTTCATTTTAATTTTAGTGACTTTTCAATTGTTCAGTTTTAATAAATCCTAACAAAACATGTTGAGATAGATTTATTAAGCTATTCAAATGTTTTTAACTAAACTTTTCCTATTGGACCTTCAATAGTGCATCTGCAATGGTTTTTTCATAGACAATGTTAGATATCTTAAGATTTCTATGCATTTTCAGTATTTTTCAAATCTATAATTCCATAATTAATTATTCGAGGGAATAGTTTGCAAAATTTAAAACAATTTGGAAGGATTCCGACTCCTAGCTCTTACCAGGAGTTAGATAAACATCCCAGAGAAAACGTATTGTAGCCTAACTTTAAGGCATTAATGTGCTTATGCACCAATGCTCAGTGCTCTGGAGTTTAAAGCACCGTAAAAATAACAAATCATCTTGCTTATTTTGTTCCAGATCCTACATCAATTTTTAAACTGGTTGTGCTATGAATAAATTATTGTATCAGGCAGGAAGAGAACTGTATTGAAATGCTGGGAGGAAAGGTGGATAATATGGAAGAATTCTAGAATCATTTAAGATGCAAACCTCCCCAAATTACTTGTTAAAGTTTTACAGACCAGTTAACAATTTGCTAAGTTATGCATCCATACAAGTCAACAAAAGTAAATTTTATTCATCACAGGAAGCGATAGCAATCCACCTGTAACTTTTGAGATACAAACAAGACCACAAGAACTCACAAATCAATAGAAGCAAAACATACAGAACAAATATTCTGGAAAGTCAAGCTCAAATATAAATGTAAAAACCCTCCAAAATTTGTCTTTCCCACAATAGGTATTTTGTACATGAATTTCCAACATCCAGCTAATTCCTTAGGACTGTGTTAACACTGATTTAGCTCAACATCTGCCAAGCAAGTTAATGGTAAACACTGAAGGGGCCCCTCTACCATAAGTGCTAACAGTTTTTCTGATAAAATGACAGATACCTACAATTCAGCTGCCTTGGCAGATTCATAATTATAGGCATGATATCAGGCATAAGCCCAAAGACGAGACAGTGAAATCCAAACTAGCTCAATCCTTTATAGGAAGTTGCTACCCCTGAACCTGTTCCCCATTCAATCTGGGACTGTGCAGTCTCTTAGTCTGGGAAAAGATGAGTTGCCAGAGACCTCTCTCACAACTCCAGCAGGTGCACATCCCATCTCACATAACAAATATGGGATAAGTATCTCTTTAAAAAGACCAATTTAGAGAAACATAAAATAAACGAATAAATAACCCAGTGAATATTCTCTTATCTCAAACACCATCCGCAACCACTTTAACCAACTGCATGTCATGAGTTCAGTCAAAACAGGTTAAGATAATCTGTTTTTCTTGAAAATTAAGATTTGTGTAGTTTCACCACAGAAACAGCCAGTAGTAGCCAAACTATAATAACTCAGTATGAACTACAAGCAGGTTGCACTGCATATTCCTTTTGTCAGCAGAGAGGAGAAAGGAATTACATCTATAGATTAAAAAAAAAACCCAAAGGGGAGCATATTTCAGGCATCACAAAGGTTTTCTTCAAAAGACAACTGGACTTCTGTTTGTTTTTGCTTGAAGACATTTTGCTTCTCATCCAAGAAACTTCTTCAGTTCACTTTCACTTCTTGGATGAGAAACGAAATATCTTCAAGGAAAAACAAAGAAAGTCCAGTTGACTTTTGAAAAAGCACCTTTGGGACAAACATGACCTGGCTGACAGAGAAGGAGCGTTAGTCTTACCTCACACGCTCCTTGGAAACTGCAGTCAGGAATGGGTTAACTCTATCTGTCTTTAGCTGGACTGACTCTGCAATTTGTTAAGCCATGTCTCTTCCTGTTGTCTCCCAGCTTTTGACGAAGGTGTCGATGTAGACTGATGTGTAAATCTGTGAATAAAACACAAACACCCCTCCTTGCCTCTCCCCAGGATTGGACACCAAACCAGGTGGGGCTGACTGCCCTTTTCAATGTGCCGAGAAGGAGCATATCAGGTAAGACCAACGCCCCTTCTCCATAACAGTTGGAAATGGCAGTCAAGAATGGGACATACGAAAGCTAGCTGTCCTATTGGGAGGGAGTAGTCTGGTCCTGGCCTTGTCGCTCCATGTGTACTGTCTTGAGCACCCGCCTGCCAAAGGCAGCATCCACCGAGGCATACCTCAGTGAGGATCCATTCCTTTTTTGTGCACCAGCCGCAAAAGGCTCACCATGTGGCATCATAAACACGGTTAGTGGATGCCCTGCGTGACGCCTCGATCGTCCTAATGACTCTGGAGGAAAGATTGTCCCCCCTCAGGCTCCGGTCAAGCGCCAGGTGGTCAACTGGAGCCACTGGGGTTCTGGATGGACCAGCACCCCTGGCTGAGGGAAATCCTGTGCTTAGGGATCCTCCAGGGTCGAGCCACTGATAGTGCCACTAAGACCGCAAACCAAGGTCGTCTGGGACAATGTGAAGCAAGAAGTAATAGTTCCTCCTCCTCCTCCAGTAGTTTCCAGATGACCTCGGGAATCAATGAGAGGGGAGGGAAGGCATAGAGCAGGCCGGGGGGCCATGGATTGCGAAAGGCATCTACTGCCTCTGACCCCAGTGATTGGAACCTGGTGAAATACCTCGGTAGTTAATGATTGGCCTGGGTGGCAAACAGGTCTACTGCTGGGAGACCAAAACAGTCCGACAACTCCTGGAACAGTGATGGATGCAAGTGCCACTCCGTGTGGTTGACTGACGCTCGGCTGAGCCAGTCCACTTGTACATTTGCCACCCCCGATATGTGCACTGCCCGAATGGACAGCAGGTGAGTCTCTGCCCAGAGGACTAGTTGTTTGGCTTCCGCCATGAGTGGTCTGGAATGAGTACCTCCGAGGTGATTTATGGCGGCTACATTGTCTGTCAAAACTAGAATGCCCTTGCCTGAGACCATGTCCTTGAATGTCCTGAGCGCTAGGTGTATGGCCCGGAGCTGCAACCAATTTATGTTGTGGCTCAGATCTTCCTGAGTCCACTGTTCTTGGGCCATGTGATGTCTGAGGTGAGCTCCCCAGCCAAAGAGGCTGGCGTCTGTTATCAGGGTCAGGCGATGAGGTTCCCTGAACCTGCATCCCCTGGTGATGGCCTCGGAGTCCCACCACTGGAGGGAGAGAAGGACTTCTGCTGGAACCTGTATTCTCCTTGAGGATGTACTGAGGAGCCTCCTCTGATACGGAGGAAAGAAAAATGCAGATCCCTGCTGTGGAGTTGGGCCCAAAGTGTGATGGAGATGGCCGAAACCATATTTCCCAGGAGCTGGGAAAGCAGGAGCAGAGGAACTGAACGTTCCCTCATGACCTTTCTTGTCAATTCTCTGAGGCTGGATTGGCGTTCCTGAGATAGATACACCTTGGACTCTACCTATCTATAATTGCCCCTAGATGGACCATCTAGAGGGCACCATGTGACTCTTGGCCCGGTTGATGGAAAACCGATGGTTCTGTAAAACCTGAATAGTGATATCCAGGTCCTGCCTTGCCTGAAGTTCCAAACTGGACTGCATAAGAATGTCATCCAGGTAGAACTGTATTCTGATTGGCAGGGTTCGAAGATGTCCCACTAGAGTGTCCATCAGTTTGGTGAACACCCTGGGGGCAGAGGACAGGCTGAATGGTAAAGCCTGATACTGGTAATGTTTCCCCGCATAATGGAAGTGGAGAAACTGTGTGTGTTCCGGTAGGATGGGAACATGAAAGTATGCTTCCATCAGGTCTACTAAATTGAGGAAATCTCTCCTTCTAACGCCCTCCAAGATGGTCTGGAGCGACTGCATCTTGAACCATTGATAAATGATGTGATGGTTCAGAGACTTGAGATCGAGGATCGCCCTCCAGCCCTTCTATATGATAAACAGCCAGGAATAAAACCCCTAACTGTGTTGCTCCTGCAGAACCGGTTGGATAGCATGAATATCCAAGAGTTTTATGGCAGATTCCATGAGGAGCACTCTTGCTGGAACCCTTGATATGGGACAGCTGACAAACAACCTCGGGGGACCGGAGACGAACCCCAGGGAGAGACCAGACCTTAACATCTCCCTGACCCAGACCCTCCCTGTGGTGGTGACCTCCCATTGGCTGACAAATAATGCTAGTCTGCCCCCTATGGGAGGTTGGAACGAGCAGTCATTTGTAGCGCCTGAAGGGGTAACTCCTGCCACCCCGGAATGACCTTTTGGATGGGTACCTCTATCCCTGCCTACCCTGCCTGTCTTGTTGTTGGCCTTTCCTGGAGGTGTATGGACCTTGAGGCCGCGGCCCTCCAAAACTGCTGTCCGGCCCTCCAAAGGGCTGGGAATGAGGATATGGTACTGGGTGTGACTCCACCCTGCGAGCCATGCTAGGCAGAACTTCCATTTGTCCCTGGACTCTACCAGTTATTATCTCTTCTGAACCCTTGGAAAAGGTCATCAGTAAGGATTAACTCTAAAACACGTCTTTTCCAGACAGGACTGAGTCAAAAGCTAGGAGGCAACAGGAAGAGGCGTGGCTTAACAAATTGCAGGCTCAGTCCAGCTAAAGACAGACAGAGTTAACCTATTCCTGACTGCCATTTCCAACTGCTATGGAGAATCTCCATAGGCATATTTCAGGCAATTCCTGATATTTCTATATATATAAAGGGTGGCTACATCATTCTGCCTGGATAAAACTAGGATGCCCCATATATTCTTTATATGTAAAGCATATCAACGCTATCTAATTCAGCTTTCTAACTTCTCTAGTGAAAAACCTATTAATTTTAGGTCACAATTTCCTGTTGCTTCAATTGCTAGGTAATCGTGAAAGCAGAGTAAGTTTGTGCCTGTAATATGCTCAGTGTGCTTGTTTGAGGATGGCATATGCCAGACTCCTGTGCTGCAGCTTGTCAGTGCATATAATCAAACAGAAGATAGCAGTGCCATTCCCCATACTAAAATATAACATGTTAATTGGCCTACACATCACTGTATAATAAATGATAAAACAAAACAACTAATATCTAAATGAAGTATTTCACTCAGAGCTGTCCCCTGCAACATACACAGCCCCAAGCAGGAACCACCCTGGAGTTTTCAACTGAGTACCATCTGCCACATTATTTTACAACAGGAATCCTCAGCATCTTTGCCAAATACATTTTCCTCTCCCCATGGCTCAGCTTCTGCTCAGCATTATTTTCCTACAGCATTATTACGTCAATCTTGGTCAGGTTGAACTGGATAAGAGCTATCACCTACAAGTCCCACAACTGACAGGAAATATTCATCTTTTGCATAATTGGAGGCTCGATCCCCAATGTCTACATTAAGAATATTTTCAGCCTGCCTAGGAAACAAACTCAATAAGGAAACATTTGTACAATCAGTAATTATATTATGCATTTTAAAAATAATCAGTAGTAGATATGGAGGTTCTCAACCCGGTTCCTCTTTGTAGCAAGAAACCAAGATTAAAATCACTTATCTCCCCATGATGAGAATTCTAATCCAGATTTTCTTTTAAAACAAAAGCTTGTTTTTAGATTGTATCTTCAACTGATATCTTTAAAAATATCCTACAAGTGAGGGTTTTTAGCCTAACAAATTGCCTGGGCCGGATGGTGGAATGGAATAGAATTTTTCTTGAGGGATTGGAACACATTCCAATCTTTTTCCTACATATTATTAGGTCATACATTAGTATCAAAGTTTAAATTTAGATTGGGGGGGGGTGTCTTCAATTCAGGGTTGATTCCTGGCGACTGCCTAGACTGCCCTCTATAATGTATTCAGCAAGATTTCAGATTTAAGAAAGCTGGAGATACTTTCTTGGAAGGACTTGTTTTTTCCTTTAAGTCAGTCTTGACTGGTGACTTCCTGGACAAATCCCTGAAGTTTTTTAAACAAGGCTTTTTGGAAAAGGTTTCTTTTGCCTGTTCCCTAATGGCTGAGAGTGTGTGACTGGTCCAAGGCCACCCAGGGGGCCTCATGTCTAAGGTGGGACTAGAATTCATTGACTTCCAACCTCTAGCCTGGGAGGCATTAATGAACAAATACTTGTTCAAATACAAATATCAACGGTTGGTGCTTAAGAAAGAAAATTCATCGCTAAGGTAAAGGAACTCCAAATTAAATGAGCTCTTTATCCTTGAATCTGTCATTAGAAGTGGGTCACCTAAAATGTAGAACAATGCTAGAGCTGGATGATATAGATCTGGCAACTAAGCTTTTCAAGATGCAGAGGGCTTTTATTTGTATTATATTTCCTGTATCTACATGTTTATCACATGTTTGTTAAAATAATTATATAGGTTGTTTTATGGTTCCTGAGATTCTTTCTTGCT
>JANHFK010004063.1:27186-37540 GCA_036250565.1 Sibynophis collaris | reverse complement strand
TCCTCCTGACCCATTTGTCCGACGTGGAGGAGGCCCATTGGGTCGCAAAGGCCGCCAGTCGGCCCCCTATGGGGAGATGGGGACCGTCAACGAGCTCTACGGAAGGGGCGACCCCTCCCCCCGCGGAAAGGACGCTTGGAGTTGTAGCGAAAGTCCTGTCTACCCTGCCTGTCCGATTGACGGCCCTGACGGAAGGAGAAGGGTCGGTAGGACCGGTTATAGGTGGACCCTCCCCCAAAGTCCCGAAAGGGCTGAGGCCTGGACGGGGGAGAATTACGGAATTGAGACCTTCTAGACAAGGGAGGAAGAATCATTCTCTTATCTTTGGATTCCACCAACAACGGTTCCAGAGAGGCCCCAAAGAGTTTCCCCTGAGAGAAGGGGGAAGTGGCCAACCGCCACTTACTCTTAGCGTCTGCCTGCCAATTTTTTAGCCATAAAAGTCGACGTGCAGTGGTAGTGCAACCCACGGACTTGGCCACAAACCTGGAAGCATTGAGAGTGGCATCCGCTGAAAACTCAAGCGCTGCTACTATCTTATTAAGATCCTGATGGGACCTGGAGTCGGAAGCAGGCAACCTATCCTGCAACTGCTTCAACCACATGAGGGTAGCCCTATTGAAAAAAGAAGCAGCCGATGAGGCCTTAATGGCCCAAGCAGCTGATTGGTGAGCCCTGATCAAAGACTGTTCCAACCTCCTGTCCTCAGGGCGAAGGACTTCATCCGATGGACCAGCAACCACAGACGGGGAAGACAAGGCCACTACAGGGGCATCCACTGGAGGAACCAAAAGGAGGGCGGACAAGTCAGTAGCCACATTATAAAAACGCTTGTCCAGAGTAGAAGGGTAAACCCCCGTAGATGGAGCTGACCATTGGCGCTGTAAAACATCCAGAAATAGTTTTGGGGCCGGAATTTCATCAGCTACAATGGTGGGCTCCACAAAAAACGCAGTGGAAGGACCCGGAACCCCTGCTGGAGGATTAGTGGAAGTAGAAGGGAGAGAAAACCCAGAGGCCACTCTGGCCTTATGAAGCAAAGACCTAAACTGGTGGGGCTTGAACAGGCCTACAAAGGAGGGTTGGTCAGGGCCAAGGCCCTCATCATCAGAAAAATTCTCATCCCTGACTTCCTCATCTCCTACTATCTCCCCATCAGAAGGGAGGCTTTCTGCTTCAGAAGAACCCGGGTCCTGGTCTAAATGATCCGCATAATCCCCCTCTGGCAATCTAGAACCGTTTAATGGTTCAGAGTAAACTGAGCGAGCAGTGGATCGCTTTTCCCGAAGGCCTGAAGCAATACCCTCCTTAATGGCCTGAGCAATAAGAGCTGAAACCTCAGGAGAAAACTGCATACCCCCAATCCTCTTAGGAATCTGAACCGATGGGGCCAGGGGTGAAATAACAGGGGGAGAGGCCTCCACTTGTGGCACCACCAAGGCAGCTGGAGTCTGGAGGGGAGGAACAGGCCCAAACAACAAGGTGGTATCCATAGCTGGAGCAGGAGGGGTACAACCATCAGGAGACCAGGCCCTAGCAGGGGTAGGGGTAGGTGAGGCCAAAGCCGCTGGGCCGGAAGAAGCCCCCCTTCCCTGTGGAATCGAAGCCCCTGAAGAGCTAGGAGAGATATCAGCCCTTTTTGCGGCCTTGTCAAAGGCCCGTTCCAGGGCCCTATGGCGAATTCTGGCCTCCCTTTCATCAGCCTTGGAAGGTAGTTTAGGCTGGGCTTTCTTAGTAGCTCTGGCCTTCTTTGGTGGTATAGAGGATGGCCCAGCAACTTCCATTGGTGGTTCAGCAAGGTTGGGCCTAAGGGGGAGGCCTGAATCCTTGGAATTGGCTGCCATTTATAACCAGGCCCAAATCGCCACGTGGTAGGCCGCAGCAGACCAAAAATTGCAACTTCGTTAAACGCGAAGGCCAAACTATCAAACCAACAAATCCCTTTTACTGCCAATCCCCAAAAATAAAATCCAGAAAAGGGGGATAAAATTGGAGCAATCTTACCAGCTCCGATCAGTGCAAAGTACCAGGGATGATGGCTGCGTTGCAAAACCCGCTCTGCTACCTCCGCAGAGCTCACGAGGCCAGGCAGATGAAGAAATTAAACGCCCCCAATGCCTGTCTCTTTGAAGCCTCGTTTCCCTCTCAATCAAGCGGTTTCCGATGGCCTAAACGGCCTTCGCACCGCTGCAGACCTTTGCTGAGGCTGCGAGGGAAAACTTTTTAAAAGGGAGCACTTTCCCAGCGGAATTAGGCTAAACGCCTTCGCGCTGGCCACGCCTAGCTCAGCCGGCCGAGCCAGGAGCCAGGAAAGTTTAAACAAGCCTGCCGGGTCAACTGAGAGATCTAAATAACAAAAGGACCCGGGAGGCAAGATAAAGACTAGACAAAAGGCTAATTACCCACAGATTCTAAGAGAGAATTCAGAAAAGCACAACAGTCCTCAAGGACCGAGTCGAAAGAGGGGAGGCGGAGCCAAGAGAGGCCTTTTATACTTGCAGACTC
The DNA here is from genome assembly GCA_036250565.1 of Sibynophis collaris. Classification (NCBI taxonomy): domain Eukaryota; kingdom Metazoa; phylum Chordata; class Lepidosauria; order Squamata; family Sibynophiidae; genus Sibynophis; species Sibynophis collaris. The sequence continues at coordinate 35,035 of JANHFK010004063.1, read as the reverse complement.
GGTCCTATCAGAAGGCACAGAGGACTACCCATGCCTGGCTGCTGGTTCCCCCCTTTCAGGGAGAATATTACCCATTCCTTGGACTGTCTTAGCAGCACACAGGAGAATAGGCTAACTCTTTACAGAAGTCCAATAAACTACAATAATCCATTTTACTGGTTACTCTGCAGGTTAACTTCCCTGTTTTCTTCATGGATATGTTTTCAACTGAGTCAATTGAAACTGTAGGAAGTAGAACTTGATCTATTTCACCGGGAGAAAATGCTTATTGCTGTAATTTTTAAATAATCCTGCATTTATTATGCATTCACTGGTTAACTTAATTCTCCTCTTATATATGCCAAAGAAACATCAAGTCACCTCTAAAAAAAGGAGCTGTGAAGTAGCATTAATAGTAGGTTATTTATTGCTGGGGAGGGGAAGGACTTTGTCAACTGTCAAAACACATTTAAAGCACCAAAAGGATCTCTTGCAATAGAAACTCCCATTCTTTTGTCCTCTTGTATGAAATGACTATTAAATATCACTACATGACAATTTATGAAAGCTCTATACGAGACATGCTTCATGGGTGCCAATACTTTTAATATGATAATTCCACTTTGTCATTTGTTCTTCTCTCTCATTTTTAAGGGTTTACTGTGTACCATTTTACCATCACTGCCACCCACTGAAGTTAAGTGAAGCCATCAGTATGGCTCATGAGTAACTTGCTTACACCAAGCAAGGTAGAAATGGCAAAGTATACAATATACACCTGTTCCAGGTCTTGCATTTCTTGGCTTCTTTCCAATGCCAGAATGATTTTGTAAACTTAAGGAGGCTTCAAGTGTTCTGGATTTTTTTTTCTTAAGTAACAAGCAAAGTAAACTTAAATAACTGAGATGCTAGAGCGATGATACAATTACATTTTAAATTTAATTTGCTTTCTGAGTGCTACATCATTTTTGTAATCCACTGTATCAAACTAATATGACTTGATTTTTAATAAAACTGCCTTTTTACTAAGCATATTGATTTTTATTGTAAGCTGCCTACAGTTACATATGTGAAGTAAGCAGGTATATACATTGATTTAAATTAAATAAAATATTGAAAAAATCCAGGCAAGGCCAAATATATTTTTTTTAAAAAACAATCTAAATTCTGTAAGGTGTATGAGATTTTAAAATAAGTTTTTCTCTTGCATTTTAGTAAATAAAAAAAGAAACTGTAGATTTGTCTAAAGTAACATCACAACTTGACTTTGCTGGCAGCTGAAGTCAAGGTATAATTATCAAGAATTTTGCATCTTAGATGTTGATATGTAATTTAAGATGGAAAAGTGAGAACCTATCAGTAGCCTGTATTCATGGAACCATCAATCAAACAGGCGAAAGATCCAATGAACTTGAGTCATTATTTAAAAAATGAAACAAATAAAAAGCGCCTCACTTATTAAGTAATTAGTTCAGCCTGAGTGATACTACTATCTCAAAACAACCAGAACATTCACCTGCAGTTGGAGCACTGCATAAAATAAATGGATTCAGGATAAAAATTGGCAACCCTAAAATGTTTTAATAAATGAGCCCAGTGGATTGCATAAAAGAAATTTAGGAAAGATTTAATCTCCCAGAAAATTCAGGATAAGCAAGAATTCTCCTAAAAATCGTCCTTTGTCACCAATTTGAAAAACTGATGTTTAACATTCAAAACCTGGAACACTGGCTCACTTGATAACCAAATAAGCATTCTAAAATAAAGCAAACTGCATGATTGACAGCCTACTGGGCTGTGAGAGTTCCACTGCCTTTGTATGTATTTCACTCATGCTTCATTTATTGTAGATTTGAAACATCTTGCTTACTGACAAAGTAAATCAGGATGGGGGAGCATTGCTTTCTTTGAATATGCATGAGGCAAGGATTAGGAAACAATTGTTGGCATTATATAAATTCATTACAGACAACCTATTGGAGGCTAGTCAATTTCAACATTAGAAAACGGGAAGTATATTAAATCATGGCAACTTTCTGATTTCTTCAGGTTTCACTAATCAACTATGGGGCTGGTGTTCCACTGACAATTTCTATGTCCTTCAGAAGCACTGCAGCACAAATAAATAAATAAATAAATAAATAAACCAGCCAAAAGATGTGGGTGTTAATTTGCCTCCACAATGCAATAAAATTTAAGAAATTAAAACTGAAGGTTTTTAGTTTAGGAGCAATCAAAAGGGCACCTTAATTTAAAAATAATTTAGCTGTATAACCTATGAAGGCAGTGGCTGTTTCCCTGAATGAGGGTTCTAATTCATTCACATGTGATCCAAAAAAAGGTGGGAGCAAAGGGGTTAATAAAATTCAAGGCTAAATGTTGGATTGGCTGAATGAGATTAAATGAGACATCTCAGCCATGAGTCTGAAGAAGGCCACAAAGCCAAAAATGTCTCCTTTAATACTATTTTCTATTTCTAGAAGGCATTTTAATAACTCTTTGTATATGCTATAATGATTTTAGCAAGGTCCATTTTAAGCAGATTTTCCTCACTGGGAAGCAACACGGGTTAAAATAATTGCCTCCTTCTCGTCATATATGAAACCCTCCGTTTAAGCCTGAAATCAGATAATAAAACCATACAATTTAAGAAAGTATCCACGGAGAAAGTGACTTTCTTGACAAACATCCAAGGGCTGCAACGTACAACAGTCTCTCCCCATCACCCATGCACACGTAGAAGCTCTTTCTTGCCAACTGGAAGACTAAAGAAAACAGAAATGCTTTTTGCCTGATGTGGAATTTCCTGATCAAATGTCACTGGGCAGAGAATTTCTTTGCTTTGGGGCAAAACTGTCAAAGGCTCTGGCACCTGCCATTTCCAATCTGGACTTGGAGAACAGTTAATACAAACCATTAGCTAAAAGGACATGGCACAAAATTGAAAGCGAGGATGTGAAAGTTAGGCAAATGTTTCTGGGTATGCAGGAGAAAACTGTCAAGTATGAAGTATGAACATGACTTGGAAACTTTATGGGAAAGATGAACACAACTGGGTATCTATGGTAATATATTTACAAAACTCACTCAATTAACAATTAACCAATGACTATGCATAACAAATGGCTTTTGAAATAAGCAAAACCAACAAATAACATAAAAATCCTACCTCTCCTGTTCTTTCTATTCTCTGCAGCTGGTTATCTGCTTTGATTTATCTGTTCAAGCACAAAGTATAGTTGAACAGCCACTCCACACTTAAAAATATTTACTGTTTCGACAGCACAATCTGGAATTTTCTCCCAATCTAAGACAGCACTTTGTTATATACATCATTACAGCTTTGTCATTTATGTGTTACCCAACAACACACAGAGAAACTAATTCAGACAGAGAAATGGGCAGACACCTGTATTCACAACCGACCTGTCAACTTAATTTTGCAAGAATAGAGGCAAAACGTGGAAGCAAAATATGCTGCTCACAGACAAGTTGGAGGATGTGATGGGGGTGGGGGTGGATGTTGATCAATTTTAGTTCCCTTACTTCCTTTCTTTTAGAGAGATTTAATGTCAGTGATGGTCGCACATAAGCATGGATTAGATTTAGTTCTCCTGTTTTATTTTTGCTCCTTTGTGATAATCCTTTGTCTCTCTAAAACTGCATCCTTTCTTTCCCCCGAGTGAGCTGTGAGTGCCTTTGACATGGCATTTTAACTGAGCTAAATAGTTCTGCTGAGGTCAGGCTGGTTATTGTAAGAGGCACTTGTTCCTCTGCCCATATGTGCTACATCTTTTTTCCTCCTGTTTGTTAAAACATATAAGAAATTTTATGACACTGTAAACCTATATAAAAATATAAATGTTAGATCAGTAGAGTATTAACATTTTAGCTAGAGTAGAAAAATAATTATCTAATCTAGCATTGTATTTCTGCTATGCCCAATTAGAAATGTCAGAAGTGGCCTTTATCAATTCACTGTCTGAAGCAGTCTATCTGCTTATATCTGGAGATATTAGGGCCTTATATTTCAGGGGTAGGCAGCCCGTGGCATACCTTCTATTTTTAAACTAAAAATCATCAATAGAACTCTTCTATTATTTATCAGCTTTTCAAATGGATATGCAGTCTCTAATTTTATACATCCCATTGAGCTATCACAGCTTAACAACTTAAATGACTGAACAGACAATCTCTTCGCTTCAATTGGTACATTTCCCTCTTCTTGTTTTTCCATTTCAGATTTTAAATGCCCTTGCCTTTTTCTATTTTTGTATCTATATGAAAGATTTAAAGTTGGGGTGCAAAACCTGATGCATGTAGAACATTCAGAGAACTCCAAAATGCTTTATTATTATTTTTTCTGATGAATCTAGTAATTTGAGGAACACTCTAGGAAAGTAATCTTTTGAGAAGCAATTGGTGCTGCTTCAGAGATAGTCCAGCTGCGAAACAGCCCTGCTGCATTCAGAAGATAATGTTACAATATTTTAAACTATTTATAGTTTGGGCAACTGATTTTCAATAATCACCATTATCGGAACAGACATGTTGGAATGTCCCAAGAAAAACAGACTCCAGAACAGAAGATTTTATTCAAACCCAATTAGAGGTTATATTTTACCGTTTAAGCTCAATGTTAAAGAAATAATGGATCTCAAATAAAGACACGCACAGGCGCACACATATGGACATATGCGCGTGCATGCGCACCCATACCCTGCAACTCAAAATCCTTTATCTAGAAAAAAGAAAAAGCAAATTTCACACTGATGAATCTATCAACTTGTTACAAGTAACAGCTTACCAGTATAGGCACTGTGATAAGAGCGCTCACAATATTTTAATGATTGGTTAATCAAGGATTCTTACACACACATACACATACACACACACACTCAGGATAAGATGAATAAAGCACTTAGGGAAAATGAATTGTTAGCTCACCAAATACTTCTAGATGTCAGCTACACTTCTTAATACCACTTAATGAAGAGCTCTCAGCAACTGCAATCTATGCCAGAAATTGGTTCAATGAAACAATGTTCCTTTGATTCCATTTTTACAACTCCTTATTCCTTAAAGCCAAAAGCACAACCTTGCTGTACACCAATTTCAAAAACGAAACAAGAAAAAATATACTGGTATATATCCAGCAACAGTATCAAGACTTGCTCTTTTCCAGAGAGTAGACAAAACAAGATTTCTGTTCTGGCCTGTCTGTAGTCAACAACACAGTGCTCAGCCACCACCCACAATTCAAACAATATCAGATATATTATTTGAACACCACAGTCAAGGCCCAAGAGTAAAGTATTAAAATCCCCTACTGAAATCAGGAGGACATCTGTTTTCAGATTCCCTTTGGGGGGGGAGGGGAAGGTACCCTATTTTTCTCAAGTGAAAAACTTTTCAACTTGTCTCTCTTAAATTTCTTTTTGTTATTCTAACTCCATTTCTCCAACTTACCATTTTAGAACGGAGACAGAGGGTGACCAGCCCAAGGTCACCCAATTGGCCTCATGCCAGAGTACGACTCACAATCACTAAAAAATAAAGTGTCTTTAATCACTACACTAAACTGAATTGTCAAAGTCTGACAGATATTATTCATCTGGTCCTGAAAGTTTAAGTTCATACAGAGTAAACAGTTATTCCCCTAATTCTATCACTCTATCCTTCTTTTCATTTCTTCAGTTACCTGATAAAAAGATTCACCTTCTTATTGGGGAAGGCTGAATGAGTAAAGGAGTAAAATGGCATTTCTTTACTATAAACAATTTAGCAATAACAATAGCACGAAGACTTATATACTGCTTTACAGCCCTCTTTAAGTAGTTCACGGAATCAACATATTGTCCCCAACAATCTGGGCCCTCATTTTACCAACCTCGAAAGGATGGAAGGCTGAGAGAGTCAACCTTGAGCCGGTCGGGATCGAACTCCTGGAATAAGCAGCGAGTTAGCCTGCAGTACTGCATTCTAACCATTGTGCCACCACGGCTCTTAATTTGCCATCTCAACTGAGCAGTTGGGTGTTTTTGAACACTATCTGAAGAAGACTTTTTTGTGGTTAGTAGTATCCATCGCCAACTTCAACTCCTTTGGCTTTCTTGACACCATCTTTATAGTTCCAGGCTATCTAAACATACTCTTACTTAGCTCTTCCTTTTCAAATTTTGTATGTCTGCCTCCCCCACTCCCCAGATCTTCAGAATGCTTTTTGTGCAGCTACCTATACATAGGTTTCATCCTCTCTGGCATTGTTGAATAATGCTTTTTGTATCTCCTTTTTAAGGAAGGCACTCTCACCCCCACAATTATTAGCTTCCCTTGCCATGGAATCTTTCTTACAATTGTTCTGAGTTTTTTTAAGTATGTGTTTGCAACATAACTTTCGTGTCCCTTACAAGAACTAAAGCGCCACTCTCCCACAATTAGCCTGCTGCTGTTATTTCTTTGACTAAATATTTCTTACTGATTCATAATCTGAATTTTAGATATCTATCTAGTGATAGATATCACTAGAGAGAAGTATATTTCAATCTGGACCTTCAGATTATTCTCCAAGCCTTATTAATAAAGTAGATCAGAGAGCTAACAAAGAAAAAAGTAGACCTTCTCAGTGCTATTGTGGAATCTAATCAGGTGTTATTCACCCAGAATGTTTTGCCTGATGTCTATAATGATAGTCCTAGACTTACAAATTTAGTGATTGTTCAAAGTTACAATGGTACTGAAAAAAATGACTTATGACATTTTTTCACACTTACAACCGTTGTAGCAGACACATGGTTATATGATAAAAATTCTGACAGTTGTAGTGTCCTGAAGTCATATGATCACCTTTTGTGACTTTTTGACAAGCAAATTCATTGGGGAAGCCAGATTCACTTAATAACCATATTGCTAACTTAACAACAGCAGTGATTCATTTAACAATTGTTGCAAGAAAGCTTGTAAAATAGGGCAAAACTCTCTTAACAACTTTCTTGCTTTGCATCAGAAATTTTGGGCTCAATTGTGGTCATAAGTTGAGGACTAGTTGTAAAACAACATTTGCATTATTTCTTTTACATTTTAATATGTCTATATATTTCACTCAGTAGAAGTTGGGTAGTGTAGCCATAAACAAATACTTTATTACAGTAGTTCTCAGGATATAATTTATACTACTCAATCGGTATGGGCAGAGACAGAGACTCAAAGTGCAAAATGTCATTTGGAGTCATGGCCATAGGAAACATGTTGACAAAACTTGTATTTCCTGGGGAGGCACAGCTGCCATCTGCAACTAATGTACCATTGCAGGAAAAAGTACAAATGATTTAAGGCAGGGGTCTCCAACCCCTGGGCAGCACACTGGCACTGGTCTGCAGCCCACCAAATACCAGTCCATGCAAGCAAGTGAAGCCCCATCTAAACAGAAACGGGATCCAGGCAGGGCATAAAACCTACACCTCCAATCCATAGAAAAACCATCCTCCAAGGAACTGGTATCTAGTGCCCCAAAAGTTGCAGGCCACTGGTTTTAGGTGTTCGGGACAGTGGCGTACCTGGATGCATCACAAACCTAAATCTATGTTTCAAATCTAATCTTGATCCAAGATTTAGATTTTAACTTCAGCAGTCTCTTCTCAAAATCATCTTTGGTTTTGGTTTTATTTTTCATTTGCTATCTATTGCAGAAGTTATGAACCATGCCTCTATTCATAGAAAGGTATTGCTGGATTCAGCTCATTATACTTTAAATAAACTGCACAATTACAATTAGGAACCTGACCAATTCTACCTACAATGAACAAAATTTTCTAATACAGAATGAAGAACTTCTAACTAATAACATATATAATATAATATAATAAATATA
>JANHFK010004062.1:82429-92830 GCA_036250565.1 Sibynophis collaris | reverse complement strand
ATAAAAATAAAATTAAAAAAAAAAAAAAAAAAAAAACAGTTTCCCCACTGGCTTTCCCTCTGGAAAGCTGGCAATGAAAGCTGCACTCTAAAACAGCAGGAAGGCCGGAAGAAACAGAAAAAGAAACAAACTTTCTATCCTACCATATTTTTGTTCAAATATGTACTTCTCATAGCAGCATATAAAGTCAGTATCATGTAACAGGTACAATATAGTTGTTATATACAAATCTTTAATAGGAATCTTCTTAATGAATCTGAAGGAAGCTAATGTTGGGACTCTCAAGACTAAAGGTAAATCCCAGCAATTGATAACAGGAAGAAATATTAATTTGTCCCTATTAAGAATCCATTTAGCATAAGGATTCACAAGGAACAGGTGCTCATTGCAAAATACAGATCTAAGAGAAGTCCCCTGCCTTCACAATGAGTTGTCATTCACTCTGCTGTCCAGGTTTGTCTTAAGGAAACCTAAGAATTGGGCAAGTCCTGTTTCTATTGGAGACAACTTCCCCTTGTATCAACAAAGAAAAGTTCTCTGTGTCAACTTATAAATGTGAGTCAAGCTTGGTCACTTAGCCTCTAGGTGGTCTCTATTAACACTTTTGGAACTATTGCTTCCATGAACTCCAGGTTTCAATGTGGGAAAAGAGTTTGGTCACTCTAAAACAGGGGTGTCAAACTCAAGGCCCACAGGGTGCTTAAATCCAGCCCACAGGGCTGGCCTGGAAATATCAAAGGACCAGCCCGCAGAGCCTCTACTGGCCGAAAACGGGCTGCGCGGGCCTGTTTTTGCTCAGCAGAGTGCTGCAGGAGGCCAAAAACAAGGCACAGGGGAACAGCGCATGATGCCCTTCCATCCATTTTGGCCGATAAAGTGTTGCAAGAGGCCGTTCAGGCTGAAAATGGAGCAGAGGGGGCTGCATGCGGCCCTGTGCCTCGTTTTGGCTGGAAGGGTGCTGCAGGAAGTGTCTGTCCAGTTTCCCCCCCACCTGCCAGTGGAGAACTACAATGCTGATCCAGCCCTTGAAGAAATCCAGTTTGACACCCTTGCTCTAGAAGATGCTAGATGCTCAATGCTCATCTCCAACAGAATTCAGAACCAACAATATCTCCATTCATTTTTATCTCTTTCCCCTCTCTATGATTGTTCAGATACATTTTTGTAAAGACAGTTTTCATTCCAAAATCAGAATGTGATCCCTTTCCATCAATGCCATGGCAGCTTCTAACACCTTGTCACACTGCTTTCATTCCTAAATTCTAAGTTGACTCCTGGCAGATCAGGTGCCCTGACACAAATGGTTGATTTGGATTCCAGCTGATAGGCTGGCATTCCTGTTGATTAGGTCTTGTAGGATTCCATGAAGATCACCTCCCTAGAAAGGATGATTAACTCAAAGCCACCATTTGTGGGAGATGATCGCTGCGTTGGGACCTTCAAAACTAAACTACCTGCCTTTAGGCAATCTGCTCCTAAAATGCAAGTAGATATTGCTGTATGTAATACTTACTGTAAATCTTGTAACTAGTTATGGCTTAAGGCTTCTTTTCTATTTTAAATGCCCATCCAGTTACATTTCTATTTTGTGGCAACACCTATCTGTGATGTGTAAGTCTTTTGTGAGATTGACTAAACTGTTCAGCACTTGTAGTGTTAATATAAATTAAGAATACATTCATAACAAAGTAACAAACAGAAAAAAAAGAAAAAAGAGCTTTGAATTGGCTTTGTCTTAACACAGAATTCACTGAGCTTTTTGTAAGTATCCATAATGATTCAACTTCTGCAGAATGTAATTTTTTCATCTAGAAATAATATTATGAAAACTATGAAAATCAAACCTTAAGGACAAAGGATAATTTAACCCAATGTTGCTCCACATTGTTGTTTCTACTTTGATTATACTTTCTTCTTGGAAACCTATCATCAGGTTTTCAATGCAGCTACTATGACAAAAAAGCCAATCATATCTGATTTTTCCACTACACTTATTGCCAAATCATCTCTTGAACTGAAATTCCAGAGCTACAAAAGGGAGTTATAAACATAGTTACAACTGAAAAGCTTTTGCATTTAAAAATTATACCCTACATCAGTTCCATAATACGTATGTGTGCTGAAATATCACAATCTTTTTGGGGAAAAAAAAGGATGTAGCTACTGAACAGCTTAGCAAGCTAAACAGATTGTCAATACTTACTATATTCAATCTTCTTTTTCTTCTTCTTATCTTTTAGTTTCATTTTTTCTTGCTCATCTTTTGCTATTACATCTGTTTGTTGTTCCTGATTTCGTTCACGATATAATTTATGCTTCCCATGCAGAGGCTTCTCCAGGATCTTTTTCTGCTTAACTAAGACAACTTTTCTTTTTAGGCAAGTACATCCAAACATGCAATCTGGTTTGCGGCAGTGTGTTGGCTGACGTTTTTCAACAGCTAAACTAGAACAGATACACCCAAGCCGACAAAAATCATTGTTGCATGGTGGTGCTTTCTTTTTAATTATTTTGTGAATAGGTTTGTTTTTGAGTGAAGCCTGAAAAGTGTTAATATATATCTTTGTTATATATTCAGATAAATATTTACAAAGCCACAAATGAAAAGCAAATGTCATAGTATAGCTTACAAATTATTTACAAAGAATTCTATATAGCAGGCTAGCAGTTGTGGTTTAATCTATGGCAGAAAAATAGCAATATAACACTGACATAGTTACTTCAACAAATATCTACTATTAATACTAAAATCAGCTTATTTACATTACAAAATTATAGGAATAATATAACCAAGGTGAGTGTGTATGCTATCTGAAGAAGCTGCACATTTTCCTTGATTTTTTTTCTAGGTCAAAAAACAACCTATACAGGTAGTCCACGACTTACAAACATTCATTTAGTGATTTTCAAATTTATAATGGCACCAGAAAAAAGTGACTTACAACCGTTCCTCACATTTACAACTGACACAGCATCCCCACGGTCACATGATCAAAATTTGGGTGCTTGGCAACCGGCATGTATTTTTGATGGTTGCAGCATCCTGGGCTTACATGATCGCCATCTGCAACCTTTCTAGCTCACTTCTCACAAGCAAAGTCAACGGGTGAAGCCGGATAGGCTTAATAACATGATTTACTTAACAACTACCTTGCTTAGCAACAGAAATTCTGGCCTCAATTGTAATCATAAACTGAGGACTATCTGTACATTTTAATAAAATCTAAATCCCAGAGCTGCTCACTATGTTAACCTTCAATAATTACCAACATAATGCAAGACTAGAGTCTGACAAGACAAATGGAACAGAAAATCAAGGTAATTAAACAATTGTACATTTTAATAATTGAAATATGATTGCCTTTACCAGTGTAATGGAATTAGATACCCGTCAGCTTTCTTGGAACTCTTAAGTATTCTATGAAGCTATTTGTCCTGTTCCAGGGAAAGGGGAAATCTCAGTAGGAATATTTTCTTTAATGCTAAATATAAAAACTCAGAAAGCTGAATGATAAAAAATGACATTATGCTTTTTGATTCTTAAAAGAATCAAAAACATGAGTCATGTTCTGTTTTCTAGTTCAAGGTAATTATTGTAGAATTCACTTACAAAATTGTTCAATTAGACAAAATTTATATTTTCTTCCTTTAAACTTACCTGCGCAGTCAGCAAAATTGTCAAAGATAGTTCAGCTCGTTCCTCTGTAATATATGTCCGTGGTTTGCCATCCCACAATGCACAATCTTCTAGATCCAGCAGTTTCAACTGAGTCTTGGATAAAGTTGACAAGCGACCACCCTGTTGCTGCTGCACCTGACGCACAGTAATCTGTTTGCTCTGCAAATTTCCCTCTGTGCCCAACATCATCGAAGCATCTTTCTCAGTAATTGTCTGATCAATTGCCTGAGATTTAGAAATTTTCTCCTCTAAGATTAGTTTGTGTCTTTTTGCAAGAGAAAAACCTATTGCGCCTTTTGGGGGAGATTTTTCTTTGCCTTTTGAGATTGCTTGCTTTTTATTCTTCATTTTCTCTTTTTTCTTTTTAGAAATAGAAGGTAAGCCCAGAGGTTTGGAAGGATAAGAACTCAAATTAGAAGCAGTGGATTGTTTTTTTAGAACACTATCTAATGTCCGCACATAGCTGGTGCTTTTAGTTGGAAGCTGATAAACTACAGGAGAACTAGATGTGCTAGGAGAAAATCCAATGCTTGTTTCCATCAACTTTCCTTCATTTTCTAAGTATTCATCAAGTTTGTCACTGCAGAAGGCAGATCGATTCTTCAACAAGCCTTCTAAAATGATCCCTGAATAATAATCAAAATATTTTTTAGATTAAGACTACTTCAAATCTCAAGATGTAACATGCTTGCACAAATTTCATTAACTGTATTTCAGAATACTTAGCTAAGCTTAGAAATGTTAAAAACTACAGGAATTTTACTAAAGTACACTTTGCAGTTTCCAAATCACTAGCAACTATTTGTGCTGCAACTTGTTGAGGCACAAATATTATCTTAGCAGAGTGAATCACATTATGACACAATTATTTAAGCACAGTATATTTTGTTAACCCAGGTTTAAAATATACAATATTTATTTAAAACTTAATCAGAGTTGCTGTTGAGTCACTCAATTTCTAATATTGAATTTGAATTTTCAGCTAAAATATCTGTTGACGGGTAAGCAAGTGTTTAAATGGTAATACATTAAGCTTTCCTTTCTACCCTTGCCCCATCATGTATCTGGGAAGCTTCAAAAATTAACCCAGCTAAGAATGGAAGCCAGATATTAATAATGCAATGCATTTTTTGTCTGTAATTTTAGTTAACTGTGAAAAAAAAATCTTGAATATTTTTTATCTAACAAAATTCTAAAAATAAACAAACTTATTCAAAAATATGAAATATATACAGTATGCATTATCTGTCTTCTGTGATTTATAGCCACAGAACATTTTGAAACCATAAATTCTATGCATTCCTTCTCTCATTTCATTTTCTTATAGTAACATTCTGCATCAAACGTTTTCCTCTTACCTTCATTTTTTGAAGAGTTGTGAAGTTTTCCTCGCCAACCCTTTATTTTTGTGATGTCATTTGTCTTTCCAGTCCTTGAAATAAAATTAAGTCCAGCATCTGGCAGTGTAAATGAGTTGAGAAAAATGGGAACAAAAGAACTGTGAGATTATTTTGCTTGACAAACAAGTTAAAAAAACATGTTACAATACACACAAATACCATAGCTGCTACCATGTACTTAACATGTGTGGTCCTTCTAAAGCTGCAACTCCTTTGTGCAATTTCATGTTCTATACTAATTGTGCCCTTTCCTGGGCCAGAAGGCTTCATTCAGTTATTCTTACCCTAGTTGCCTCTAGAATGGATGACTGTAAGATGCTGTTCATGATGAGTTGGCAAGATGTTTGCGTGATACAACAATGGTTTCCCCTGCTATCTTGAGGTTTTTTATCTTTTTTGTTTTCTTGTTTTTACTTAGTGTTTTATTATGTTTGTTGTTATATATTATATACTACTCATAATCCAGTTTTGTGAGATGGGCAGTTATATAAATTTGTTAAATAGATAAATAAGACAATTATATATATAAATTCTGAAAAAATACTCTGGTTTTTTATTTTCTTTGGAAATATAGTGCAGTGTTACAAACTGAGTATATCTTTTCATTTAAATCACTGAGCTTAATAGAAGTCAAATGCTATAGATGTTTAATATGACAATATTGTCATATACTATTTAAAAGGAGCATCCAATTATAAATGCAGTGTTATCTTACAGTGGTTTGTTTTGAGTTTAGTACAAATGTGAGCCCAGAGCCCAGCATAAGCCATGGTTTATGAGCTAATAAGGGTGAACCAGGCTACTATGATTCATCCAATATCTACAACTGAAACAAACCATGTGCTGGTAAGCAGTCACCTTACTGAACAATATATATATATATATATATATGGTAAAATGAAGATGGTATATTGTTGCAAATCTCCTTCAAAGATACAGAAATACACTACAACTCATTTTAAGCAATCCTTGCATTAAGATGCTGACTTACCAGCAGAATTGGAATCAGTTCCTTCATTTTTCCATGAAGCATATTCCTCTGAATAACTTAATGGCAACGGCACACCCAAATACTTCAGATCAATGCTCATTGTTGGGTCCACAAAATTCAATTTTAAACCCACTAAACGAATGAAGGAATTTTTATACCATTATTAAAACAATTTTGTATGTATATCAAAATCATTGTTATGTTTTCTCTTGCAAGGACTTTATTTTAAAGAATATAAAGCTGAAAAACAATGCTTGAGGTTCTCTCCTCAATATAAATTATTAGAAGAGATCTATCTGGCCTTAAGTATAGCTTCATTAAACATATCAATACCAAATTTAAATGTTGATACAATTTATTACCAGAGTTCAACTTAATGAGAAAAGTATAGTACTGAAAAGGGGAAAGAAAAAAGAAATCCACTATAAACATCTGATTTCATGACCAAAGTTGAAGCCACAATTTACAATAAGATAACATCAATCTGTATTTGTCTTTTTACCTTCCCCTTCCCAATGTCAGCCTTTCTTAGATCCAAAGTTACTTTGCAGAAGTAGAAAATCATTTTCACAAGATAATGATTTCCCAATTCGATTACAGCCCCTAGTGCCCTCTCGTACTATTCCTATTCTTCAACTCTTAGGATTGTTTTTGCCAAGAGAAAAGACAAGAGAATTTTAATCTACATGCATAGTTTTATTCCTCTGTTTCTGGAATCCAATTGGAAAACCCTCCAGCTTCCAACTTTCTTCTCATTTGTCTAGAGATATCCAGATTTTTTTTCTTTTTTTGTGATTAAATGATAAATGAGCATGCAGTTTCCAGCATCATATGACTTTGGGGCACTGCAGCAGTAGGAACTTTCAGTACTAGTCATAAGTCCTTTCATTCAGCACCGTCATAACTTTGAATGCTCGCTGAACTATTAGCAATAGCACTTAGACTTATATACCGCTTCACAGTGCTTTTACAGCCCTCTCTAAGCAGTTTACAGAGTCAGTATATTGCCCCCAACAATCTGGGTCCTCATTTTACCGATTTTGGAAGGATGGAAGGCTGAGTCAACCTTGAGCCAGTCAGGATCAAACTCCTAGCAGAGGGCAGAGTTAGCCTGCAAAACTGCATTCTAACCACTGCACCACCATGGCTCAAATATTTGTAACTCAAGTTCTACCTGTAAAACAAGTGTACAGTAGAAATAAGAGTACAGTTCCTAAATATTTTTGTATTAAGTCAACTGGTTTTAAACAGACATTCAATTGATATGCTTTGTAGAGAAAGATTCAGTTTCAAACCTATCCAAATTATTTTCCATCTGATACAAATTATTCATTATTCTGATGATGACCATCTATATACATCTCTGCATTTTATCAATTTGATTGTCACATCCAATACATGACATTAAATACAAAATAAGTAATTTACACAATAAAAACAATAAAAATAATCAGGAGTATTTCACAGTACCTATACCTACCTTCTTGAAGATTAGGATGTATTACTTGTTTGTACTTAAAAGATTTTAAATCTTCTAACAATTCTTTTTCCATCTGTTGTATTCTTTGACCATCTGCCAAAAATACACTTATTTGTTTATACATTCCCAAACAATTTTAGCTACAAAAATGAAGACTGTATGAAAAAAAATAACCTTAGCTTATTAATCAAGGTCCCATGAAATAATGTATCCACTACATTGTATTTTTCAGCCTGGCAAGTTTAGCAGGAATTCATACATTTGTCTTTCTTTGTAGTAGAATGAGAGAAAGACAGCCACCTGGGACCAAAGTTATAAAATGTCTACGCTAGCTACAAATTATATTAAATGAAAGAACTGATAATGATATAAGGAGGTATAATTTCTTTCTTTCAGGACTTTCAAACTAATACTGAGGAAAATCCTCCTCTATTGGAAGATTCATTCCCAGACTGAGTTCAATGGGATTTCCCCATATTATGAACATCAATCTCCCACTTAATGAAGATACTAATCCTGCTCTTTGTTAATAATCAGAACCTATAACTGATAATACTAGTAGCTTGATATATATTAGGTAATAAGTTTAACTATTATTGTTACCTGAATCATTGCATGGATTACATGTAGCTATTGAATTGTTCAGTGTATTTTGCAATTCTTTTTCTTCAGCTCTATCAAAACTGTGGACATCAAGTGCTTCCTACATACAATAAAAAACATACTTTGATGTTTGTGCAGAGATTATACTGGAGGCATTCCAAAGTTACAGGAAGCTACACTTTGACATTAACTTAAAATGATTTAGGTATATAATTTAAAACTACTACATTTGAAAATGACAACAATTATAATACAGAACCCCAAAGAAGTATAAATTTTGGATATAAATTTACCTTGGATACAAAGGATACAAAAAGCATTCCATCCACATCTTCAAGATCAGGGTTAACATCCAAATGGGTACTACTACTTCCCAAAGAGGCATCATTATTGGTTGTACCAGATTTTGCAATGCATTTAGGTGATCTTCCAGCTTCAGATAACTTTGATTTCCGTGGTCTTCCTCGTTTCCTTGGGCCTGACATCCCAATGTTTTGATTGCCAACAGTACTCTTGCCAGAAATATGTGTC
Organism: Sibynophis collaris; assembly: GCA_036250565.1. Classification (NCBI taxonomy): domain Eukaryota; kingdom Metazoa; phylum Chordata; class Lepidosauria; order Squamata; family Sibynophiidae; genus Sibynophis; species Sibynophis collaris. Next base: position 84,146 of record JANHFK010004062.1, on the reverse strand, counting down.
TTCAACATATTTATATTTTGGTCATCGAAGATAACTTTAGCTAAAGAAGGGCTACTGGTGGCAGTGGCTTTGAAATCACAACTGGACTCTTTCTCAGTTGTGTTGAGGCTGCTGCATATTTCAGTACTTCTCCCTAGCACATCTTCTTCTGAAGATATCTGTGGTGCTGTGTTTTCAGATACCATTTTATCGGTTGTAACCTTCTCAGTTTCCTTGACTTCAAAAGGGCTAGAGATACCTTTATTTTCAAAATAAGCAGGGAAAGCATCTAATGAATGAGTCAGGGGAGACCTTTCATTCTTAGAAGTTGTCATTAAAGCCTGTGAAAGAACAGAGACCGTATTCCTGGCGATTGTACAGGGTTCTAGATAAACTACAGGCATCTTCCCACTATCCAATTTTAGCATTTTTGCTTTGGCAACACCCAACTGGTTTATTTGTTGTTCCTTGTGGATATCCATTTTATCTATTTCACTGTATTTCTCCAGCTGCTGCTCCAATATGGAGCCATCACTGTTGGAATATTCTTCTGAAATGTTATTGGTTTCTTCTTCCTTCACATTTACCCCTTCTATACAAATTAAAGGTTCATATTCATAGTTATCTAATGGTTCTTCTTTAACAGACACGTTGATTCCTCCCTCTTGAGTAAGCTGGGATGTCACATGTGACAATTTTTGACAAGGGTTGGATATTGGACTGAAAAAAGAAAGCAAAGAAAATACTCAACTGCAGAAATAAGCAGACTCTCACCTTCTTTTTTCAGACAGACATGAAAAGTACACTTAGCTTATTCAAACACCCCTTTAGGCATCACTCTCTTATTAACACATTGCAACAAATCGTTAACATTAAAGTTAACTCAACAGCAACTTCAAGGAATGGAAAATTTACTGTTTGGAGCAAAGTTAAAATTTAAAAAATTTAAAGTTTTGGATTGTAAAGAGAAAATACATTTTCTACCAAAAGAAGACTAAGCCAAATAAATAAATAAATAAATAAATAAACTATTCATTAATTCATTAAAAGGATTAATGCATTACAAAAGGGTTAAAGTTCTGTAAGCAAATAATACCAAGCAAGAGCTAATTTTCAAGGGCATCAATCTATCAAGCAATGTTACAGTCAACAATCTCTTCTCTATCAGTAAATATAATCATTTGGAGAGGCAAAAAACTTGATTTTCTACTTCCTGTTGGAAATATTTTACATCACAATATAATATACTGAAAAAAGCTGATAGTGGAAAATAAATCATAACCAACCATTTGTTGGAATTATGAATAAGGATTTTTATTCCCATTAAGCCACTTAAACATAAAATTTAATCTTGAAATCCATGTTCTAAAGATAATCCATCTACATTTTGTTGCATAATTCTTTTTGACAGTCCTTAATTTGTTGTTTTTTATACAGAGGACCTTTGCTAGTCTGCCCATGTATGTTCATAATCTATTAACGCTTCAGAAAACAAGACTAGTACTGCAGGATCCTTTACCTTCATTTGTAAGAGTGGCACTGATCCTTTGTACTTCCTTTAGTCTAGTGCAGTGATGGCGAACCTATGGCATGGGTGCCACAGGTGGCACTCGGAGCCATATTGGTGGGCACATGAGCATTGTCCCAGCTAAGCTGCAGCGCACATGGCTTTGCCAGTCGGTTGATTTTTGGGCCTTCTGGGCCCACCAAAAGTTGGGGAAAAGGCTGTTTCCGGCCT
>JANHFK010004061.1:397659-408301 GCA_036250565.1 Sibynophis collaris | reverse complement strand
ATCTTAAAGCATTGGGGGGGGGGGTTTGCATCCTTTCCAATGACGACCTTGTATATGTGGAGAATCAAGTAACTCTTTTTTGCTTCAGGAGGAGTTATTTCTTTGTATAAAAAAGTAGTGTCTAGTTCTCACAGTGGCAAACAAAAGCGAACATAAAAAAGCAAGACAGCCGTGATGATGTCAGTGAAGGATTTCTAGAAGCAAGCGACCTTTCATTCTCTTCCCTGCCTTGTCATCCTACTGTACCTCATCATTTCTCATTTAACATTCTCCCCTAACCCCTTGGTGAACTTTGACAAAAGTGAAAAGGACACAAAATGACAACACACTGAATTTGCAAAAGTGATCCTGAATTGGTGTTAGGGGAAAGTGCATGTAGCACGGCTTGTGCCCTTAAGTATCTGAGGTTACCGGATCACCATGGCAACCTACCAAACCCCCGTTTAGCTAGGAACAAAAATCCCCACATTGCGAAAATTAAGTCTTGGAGCCTGCCTAACCCTGCTCCCTTCACAGAGAACCCAAGAGTCCAACGCTTACTTCAGCTGGGGCTGGGGTGGAGGAGGCAGATCCTGACTGGGTTTCTGGGCAACTTGTGGCTTTCCTTGGCTTGGTGGAGGGCGGTTCCCTTGTTGCCCTGGGCCACCAGGACCCTGCCCCTGAGTACTGGGCCTCGGCTGCTGGGTAGTGGGTGGTGCTGGGCGCTGCTGCTGTGCTCCTGCTCCCGGTGGGCGCTGCTGGGTCAGGCCCCCTTGACTGCCCTGCCGTGGATGCTGCCGTGGCTGACCGCCAGCCGCTGGAGGGCGCTGGGCCTGCTGCTGTTGCCCTGGGAGGCCCCCAGATGCTGTCTTGGTCAGGCCAGCCCCTGCGGGCCGCTGCTGCTGCTGGGGGGGGGAACCTGGCTGCCACTGCTGCTGTCCTCCGCCACTGGGGCTCGGCCCTCTCTGAGGCTGGGGGGACTGTGGAGCAGAGGGTGGCCCCTGCTGGCGAGACTGTTGGACTCCAGGCCCAGGCTGGCGCTGCCCTGCAGGACGTTGCTGAGCCTGTGGTGGGGGCTGCTGGGTGGTGGGGCTGGGCAGACGCTGACCCATTGCGGGACCACTGGGCTGTGGGGTAAGGCCTGAGAGTTGCTGGCCTTGGGGAGGGGGGCGCTGCTGAGACGGAGGGCGCTGGGAGCCTGGAGGTGGCTGCTGAGGTCCTCCNNNNAAAGGGTGCTGAGGATGAGATGGATCTTCAAGACTGTTTTAAACTTTCTTAATCTGCTTAAATTCCCTTTCAACAAAAAATTCTGATTTCCCCCAAAGCATAATTCACCTTGGGGTGGAGGTCTCTGTTGGGCTGGAGGGCCTTGTCTCTGTCCAGCTTGAGCTGACTGAGCCTATGAACGAAAGCAAACAAAAGCAGGCGCATGCATCAAAACGTATCCTTCTTTCCTTTTATCGCATCCTGCCCATCTAAAGTTTTCCTATTTCTGCGATATTCTATCTTCTTTGTAGCATCGGCCATGCAATACAAGAATGTCTCTAAATCTTTCCCTAGTAGGCTGCCCATTCAGACATTCAATCCCCCCCCCCCAAAAAACGAATAGATGACACATGGAGGAATCTTTTTCCACTGGAGCCATCAAATACTGGGAACCACGTAAACTCTTCGCAAAACATGAGGAATGGATTGACATACAGAGTTTTCTTTGCCCTTCATTTTTCCCAGATGCTTGGCAATACATGTGGGGGAGGGGGGGGAAGTGTCTCTAAACCGCTGAAATTTGTTTTGATAGATGTGATGATAGCAATTTAACTAAGGAAAAGTTTCAAAGCACGAGAGAAGCATTCTTCTTCATAAACACAAACTGTTATTGCAGCCACCAACTTCAATGGCTTTTAAAGAACATTATACAAATAACAGCCATTTTACCTGAAACGGTTATATACTTCTAGAATTAGAGGCAGTATGCCTCTGAACGCCTATTGGTAAGAACCATGAATAGGAGGACCTGGTGGCACTTGTGAATTTCACAGTGGCCTCTAGCTGGCAATTACTGTGGGAAACAGAACGCTGGATTGCATCCAGGAGAGTGGCTCTTAAGATCTTGAGAGTGAGATTGGACAAATTCGAAGTAGACCAATCTACCAATGTTTATTATCCATGGCATTTAAATGACATCTTTACACTACTAGAGAAGAACACCAGGTGCTTGAGATCAAATAGTTAGAAACAAATGTTGACTTTGACTTCATCGTATAGGTTTTCCTAAACCATCTAACCGTCCATTATCAAAAAACAGAAGAGTTTTTGTTATCAAAATTATCAAAATCAAAGAGTCACTCATGCTGAAATCTTCTGCATCTGTTTGACCCACCAACTTTAATTAGAAATTTCAGATACTAACCCTGGTCCCAATGCAAGCAACTTTTGCTTGGTTCCCTATTACTGTTGTCATAATCTGAACTCTACTGTAAACTTACTATGACAGTTTTCTGCTCTGAGCCAGCATTTCTTCCTCCTTCTGACTCCTTTCCTTCAATTTCTAGTAAGCGGTGACTAAACATAAACTACAGGGGAAAAACAAAAAACTACTATTGTGTTTATGATGAAAAACAAAGGCGTAATACCTGGGCATGCTGTCCTGACGCAGAGCGCACAGGGGAGGGCACAGGGGTGCGAGGAATGACCTGGGCCATGCGTGACAGTACCAGCTCCACAATCAGCTGCTTATCTTCCTCTTGATGGTCTCCAATCAGAGGCATGGATGATCCCACTACCTGAGGAAAGAACAAGAACAAACAGGAAGTGAGCTGTTTCCCTTAAGGAGAACATGTGTGAATTAGTCCAAGACCTTCTGCAGGAAATGACGTTATTGTTGCTTTTTAAATGCCTACTTTAAACATTAATGGCACTAGCAAATTAATAGCAGAAGTTTCAACTTGGGATGAAAACAAATGGGTAATAAGAAATATGGATAACATCCAGAGAACATCTTTCCTCTGACAGCCCCTACTCCCTAAGATAATCATCTGCACAATAGAGACAATAACAGATGACCCCCATTACAGGATATTTGTTGGAAGGATTACGTGTGTTGTGTGTATAAACACTAAGCAATAGTGTTAACAAAACCACATGGTGCAATGGGTGGTGACTCAAAGAATACAGTCTGATCCATGTATCCAGGAAGTAACTGGAACTAAGCCAGTTTGTTCCACTGCCTGTAACATGGAAAACCAATTGCAAGTCATCATCAATACACAAAATATAAATTCACCCAAAACATAGGAAAATGCAGTAAAAGAAGAGTGATAGATATATATTTATCTGTCAAAGGACCCTAATGTTAACCACCAGTTGTTTTATCATGGTTGAGCTTTCCAAGACACATTGAACTATATATTCTTAATATTAGTAAAAACATTGATTTTTAATATGGGCCAAGGTTTTTCTAAACCATTCCCCAAATCTTTTCAGTAAATATTCATAGGGTTTTCTGCAACAATAGGAATGATAAGAGGTTCCCTGACATACTAAATTAATGCTGTATTGTTTGAGTAAAAGAGGAGAGAGAAAGTGATTGGCCTGATGCCATCTAGTGAGCATCGCAGCTGAAAATGGATTTCAACCTAAATCTCTTTGGTCTGAAAGAGTACAATACTGTCCTGGTACCCTAAAAACACATGCATGTTGACGTTTCATTATTTCCAGAACCAACCTGTTTAAAAAGAGCTGACTTGCTTGAAAATCCTCAATTTAAAAAGAAACTTTTAACCTGGCTTTTTACCTTATAAATTCTAATCTTCCCTTCTGTTAGCAATTTTTTTAAAAGGTTTGTGTTCCCTGGTATATTCATTAAAATATAAGCATTCCCAGTACCTCACCTCAATAATGTGGTCACGTCCATCCTTGCCATGTAGAGCTTCTACCGCACAGATGTCCAAACCACCAAAAATTTCTGAACAAGTGTCCACCCATAGCTTGTATCTACCGCAGAATGGAAAAGATCAAGAACAGAGACAAAATGATAAATGTAGCGCAAGTACAGAGCCCTCTTAATTTTCTCACTTTCACTCAGATATATTTAGCCAGAAGAGCTTGGGAAGCCATAGAGAGGAAGAATCCTCCTATTCTAAGCATTTATTTAGAATCCCTTCTATCTACCCAACCATATTTCCATCATCCATGCTACTCACCTATCTGACATGGCTATTTGCTCCAACATGGCAGAACCAGTATTGGTTTTCCAGTTGCCTGAGACAGAGGTCCTCCTGCCAGGGGAAAGAGGACATTATGGGTATTAAAAGATATCCAGGGAAGAAACAGAGAGCAAACATTTCCTTGAAAAAGGAGGTCAATAACATCAGGAAAGAGACTGATAGAGATTGAGAAGGAGAGATTCAAATGGGGCCTGTCAGATAAAGGGTATATTAAATATGGTGTTTTGAGAAACAGAGTCCTCATACCAGGTACAATCTAAACTTTCACTCAAGAGATAGCACATATACAGTCCAAAAAGTGGGGGGAGGAGCAGGGTGGTATGTATGTCTCATAGTTTGTAAAAAAATGAGAACTTCAGCAAATGTAGATATTTCAATTTTATATGACAATGTGCGTTTGCCAAAATTCCCATGTAGGTCACTTATTAAAGATGCAAGACCCAAAGTTTTGCATATGGTCACCTCTTCCAGGATTGTTTCTAGAAAGTGACTTGAAAATGCTGACCAGAAGCAATAAAGCTTCATGGAAGACATCATTCTGCTGACAGGAGGAGGCAAAGTAGAAAGGAAGTTGATTTAAGTAATGGTGGGATCAAGTGCAGGTCAAGAAGCTTTTAGGGGGAAGTTGCAACGTTGGCTAAGAGTACGGAGATATAAACATGGGGAATTTTTACCAGACTCACATGTAGGCTTTGTAGTTATTGCCAATCTTCTGTATACGGATATCATACTTGGCATCAATAAAAGGTTCTGAGGTGGCATAGGTCTTGGTGAGAGCTACTACACTGGCTATGTCCTGGAAATCATACTGGTTCTCCACCTTGACCTGTAACAAACAGAAGCCTTTGCATTCACTGTAACAAATATAAGCAAATAACCCTACATCACCCATATTTCAGCAACTGAATTCTGACCTCATTAAAATCTGATTTACCCTCCCAAATTGCATGTTTTTACATATTTCCTGGCGAGGTTTATTGTGTGAAATTCTCTTCCTCATTTGATCACGTCATACAGGAATACAATAGTGCCTTCTACCTGTAGCCCATTATTTTTATTTATTTTCCCCAAAATGTCAAGCATGAAAATACAAAAAACACACCACATAACAATGTAAACAGATAGTGCTAGAAGCTCTTTATTTGGGAACACCTACTAACATCATTTTGTCATGGAATCAGCCTGCCATCAAAAATTAGCAGAAATCCTTGTCTAATGGTTGGGTCCATTTTGTAGCATCAGCCTCTTTGTAGTGTTGTCAGTCCATTTTGTAATGTCAGGCAAGATGCCTCTTGCCTTAGAAGAGCCAATGATGCCAGCCATCTTTGGACCCAATGGGTTTTTGATATCTATCATCCAGTCTCCAACCTTCCCTTTCTGGGAAAAGTTGTTGACACAGGGATCAGTCTGCAGTTGGTGAAAATTTGGAGGAAATGGATTATCTGAGCCCATTTCTGTCAGGCTTCAGGATGGCATTTAGTACTGAGACAGCTTTGGTCATTGATGTAGATGACTTATGGTAGAGCCAGGATGAAGACGGTGCATCCATCCTTTGTGATCTTGACTTTTTAGTGCAGGGATGTCAAACTTGTGGTGTCATGTCATCACATGACATATCACAACTTTTTCCCCCCTTCACTAAAAGGGGGTGGGGTGGCCAGCGTGTGACACATCCGGCCCGCGGGCTACGAATTTGACTCCTCTGTTTTAGTGGCTATCAATATTGTCAACCACAGTATCCTTTTAAGAGAGTTTCATGGGATGGGGAATGGAGACACACATATACAGTGGTTCTCTTCCTTTTTCTGGGCCAATTCCTGTTGATATTGTTGGGGGAAGAGGAGAAAGAAATCATTATCTTGGCCCCTCTTTTGTGGGAACTCTCAAGCTCCATTCTTCTCATCTCCTTTTCAGTTACTCTGTGAGGTCATCCACTGGTTTGGGGTTTGATACACTGATGACTCTGAATTGGTCAAGTAAGATGTTCTATCCCTGTGTCTGAAAGCTATGCAGATTTGGACAGGGAGGGACCCTCTCTGACTCAATCCCAGCAAAATCAAGTGGCTGTGGGTATTTGCCCTATCAGATCTGGAGATATTCCATCTCTGACTGGGTGGGATTTCTCCATTTAAGACTGTGCAATCTGGCAGTCTTCCTAGGCTCATGGCTCCTGTTTGAGGAGCAGGTTGTAGCCTTAGCCAGGAAGACCTTTGTACAGCTTCATCTGGTGCCCCACTTCTGTCCTTTCTTAGAATGGGAGGCTCTTCAGACAGTCACTGATGCCATGGTCACCTCATGGCCTAACTACTGTAGCATGTTCAACACAGTCCCACCCTTGAAGACCATTCAGAATTTTCAATTGGTCCAGAATGCAGCAGTGATGGCAATGATGGGCATACCTTGGTATGCCAATGTACCTTCGTGATTCAAGGTACTGGGTAATACCTTTAAAGCCTTACATGGCACAGGGCCTGGTTATCTAAGGAACCACATATCTCCCATAGTATAAACCAGCCTGATTTAATCTGGTAGGGTTAGCGCTCTCTGAATTCCTTTGATTGAATAAAGCCCTTTATCAGGATGCCAGAAATGCCCATTCTCTATAGTATAATTTGCTCACTGGAATGAAGCTCTCCCCGAGTTCCAGATGGCTCCCACCCTGCTGGTGTTTTGAAGGACCTTAAAGCACTTGGCTTCCCCCAGGCCTTTATCAACAATGAGTGAAATTGCCTGGATTGTGTGGGTTTGTTTCTCTTCTGTTTGTGTCAACTTTTCTTCCTTTATTATTGTTTCTCATTGTTGTTTTCACAAACATCAGGCAACAGCTCTCCAGCCAAATGTATTCATCCAGTCTGGTCTTCCAGAGAGGATCTGCCACCCACACCTTCATTTTGTGAGGTAAAGCAGGTATGGATCAGACAGCAGGCCTCCTTCTTGGTGGAAATACCCTCCCCTACAGAATTTTTCAGCCACCACTTTGCAGATGTTTTGGAAACAGCTCAAAAGCTCAATTCTAACAAGTCTTTGGTCCCAGTTGAATGGCTGTGGGTATCTATCTTGAGTTTGCTTTGGCTTTCTCATGGTGTTTTTGTTATATTGTGGGTTCTTTTTGTTTTGGCCTTTATTTGTGGTTTTATGCTGCCCAAGGCCTCCAGGACCGGGCTAGGTCACAAGTACAGTTAAATAAAGAAACAAACAAAATCAATTTCTATACTTGTTCCTAAACAAAAGAGGAATCCATTATAAATTGTAGCTGGAGTTGCTGGGAAATATTTTAACGCTGAAGATCTATTTGTGGCTAATTGGGACAGATGTTATTGGGAGGAAAGATTATTCTTCCCACAATTGCCCCCTGAAAAGGAGAGGAAATGTGGACCTCAAAGCCAAAATAGGAATGCACTACAATCTAATGAGTTTCTGTCTCAACAATGAAAATAACCTAGGAAAGAGGAAAAGAACATACTGTTACTTGCAACTTGGGAAGAGACACAAAGCAGGAGCTTAGCAGCTCTGTGGCCTAGGTAATAAACTTTGCATTCCAGGCAGAGCAGAGATCTAAGTGATCAGCATGTAACAGATACCGAGATAAACAAAGATGAAGGCAAACTAATTAATCTAGATCAAATCCTTTGAGTTGCCTTGCAGGCCCTCTCCCCACTGCTGAGTCAAACTGCTTGGAGTGAGCAGAACATTTTAACAGGGTGAAAATGGTTCACCCCACTGAGTGTCCCTGTGCCTGGCTGTTTGCCTTAGTTTCAGATCACTGCCAATCCCATGACTCCCCTCCAAGATAGGGTTACCAGTTATCTGAACAGGGAAAGGACACCAGGGACAATTGGAAAAGAGGATAATGGATATACTACCTATATGGTATTTTAATTTTTATTCATTGAAGAGGAAGGGATTACAAATGAGTAAAGAGGCACACAGTAAAGTGGGGAATAAACATTGAGAAGGTACTAGCCCTTAAGAAATGGGACGCGGCAGCTCAGCGGCTAAGACGCTGAGCTTGTCGATCAGAAGGTTGGCAGTTCAGCAGTTCGAATCCCTAGCGCCGCGTAAGTAACTGAGTGAGCTCCTGTTACTTGTCCCAGCAAGTAGAAAAAATAGGGACCACTTTGGTGGGAAGGTAACAGCGCTCCGTGCGCCTCCGGCGTTTAGTCATACAGTCACATGACCATGGAGACGTCTTCAGACAGCGCTGGCTCTTTGGCTTAGAAACGGAGATGAGCACCGCCCCCTAGAGCCAGAAATGACTAGCACACATATGCAGGGGGAATCTTTACCTTTAGCCCTTAAGAGGCAAAAGGCTTCAACTTCTAATTGAGGTCTGGTCAATTTCAGGCAGCTGTCACACGGGTGGGAGGGTACTAATTAAGGTCACAGAGCTGAGCTTGTAAACTTGGGGTTAACAGTTATTGGGGAAATGCTACAGTGAAAAACAAAGGACCTCAGAACAAAAGAGCCTCCTTTTGCTGAACAACTGATAATCATACTCTGAGGTAATGGGTGATCCTACAGAAGTTAATACTTTGGAGCGACTCTTGGATGTTGACAAAAGAGTAGGGAAATGCTACTTTAATCCTAATACGGTTAAGGATGGCTGAAGAAGCCCATTTCAGAAAGTTGGGGACTATAGGAAGGCAAGATCATAAAACATGGAAGAAGAAAAAAAAATCTTGGCACCACAAGATGTTTATGCCATGGTTAAACGCAAGTGGGAAAAGACCTTTAGCGAAAGGGTTACATTAACATATCTCAAAGGAATATCTGGGTGAATTTTATTGCAGGATGGTGGTTTGTGAGTACGCTCGAGAGTATTCTGGCTCAGTTTCTTTGAGAACTTCTATACCTCACCTTTCCCATTCCAGAATGAGCATGTCCCATCTTTACCACCACTGGGTATTTGGAGGTTGTCAGCTGGAAAAAAAAGAAGAAGGAAGAATCACCAAATGTTGACAATCACTGCCATTAGGCACCATGGTCACTGCATTAAGAGGTCACTGCATTAAAAGAAATTACAATACTGCAAAACAAGGAGCCATGTACAGTGATGCTTAAAAGTTTACGAACCCTTTTGAATTTTCAACATTTCTGAATAAATATGGCCTACAACACCATCTGTTCTCCACCCAAGTCCTAAAGCGAGATAAAAGAGATCCCAATTAAAATGAGCCAAAAATGTCATACCTGTTCATTTATTTACAGAAGAAAATGATCCAAATGGCTATGCACAAATAAATAAATAAATAAACTCAATAAATAAATGAACAAGTATAAAAATGAATTGTTTTCAACCTTAATATGAAACAGGGGTCTTGTAAGCAAGCTAGAGTCACTGGAAGGAAGGCAGGGCAGGCAGACCCTGCCTTCCTTGCTTTGTTACAACCCATTGATTCCTTAATACTTGGTGATTTGTAAGTTGAATACATGAATATACTGGATGGTATAAAATTCCACCAGTGACATTTGATCTGTAATGTTGCAAGTCTCCAGTGTTAAATGAACCTGCATGTATGAGCTTGAAATGAAGCGTAAATTTATAAGACATAAATGTTCACCCCCAAAAAATATACTTGCTCCATCTATTAATTTAGGAATTACTTTTCCAGACAATTGCAACATATGACATGAAAATGCTATTCTTATTGATAATTGTGCATGTAATTGCTGCAGATTACATTAACACAGGAATCATGGATTCTAAAAGGCTGAAATATAATGGTAGGAAAGAGAACATCAAGATGTTGCCAAGATTTGCAAAAGATACCAGTACCATGTATGTAAGCGGTATTCTGTTTGTTTGAACTAAAGTATATGGGATATGAATAAATTGTTGTATTTTTATTTCTGTATTATAATATTTTCCTGTTACTCTGAGTGGGGTTTTAATGTAACTGAATGGCTACATGCCTAGTTTTGCTATCAATCTTCCTAATTTTTCCTATAGTTGAGCTGAAGGCAGAAGTCCTTGGTAAAACAGCCAAGAATTTCCTGGTTATGTTAGACATACTATCTTGGTATGTCATGAAATCCAGCTTTACTGGAAACAGCCTATAGTACATACCTTTTACTGGGAAATATTAGGGAAAAGAGGTCTCCCAGTGAAGGTTTAAATTATCCCCCTCCTGGTATTTAATATGTGACCACAGACCAGAAGGTATTCCTGGGGGGACACATAAGCACATTATTGAAACAATGGCAAATGAAAATTGAAGCAACATCAAGTGAAGTAAATGATACTTGCTTTAATTTTGATTGCAACTGAATTACTCTCCTGTTTTGTTTCTTGTTATTTGCTTTCAACATTTTATAGTATACTTATAATATATACCAGTCCTACATGGCATGGGACTGGGTTCTTTGTAGGTCTTCTCCCTGAAGGTGTCTGCTTAGCCTACCAGGTCACTTTATGGAATACATTCATACACAGAGGG
>JANHFK010004061.1:353966-366106 GCA_036250565.1 Sibynophis collaris | reverse complement strand
CCGGTTCTCTAAACTATTCAAAATTTCCACTACCGGTTATCCAAATTGCTCAAAATTTCTGCTACCAGTTCTCCAGAACCTGTCAGAACCTGCTGGATTTCACCCCGGTGTATTTGAAATTTTAAAAAGGGAGAAGGGAAGATTACAAAGATGTGGCTTGTCATATATAGAATCAATTGTCCATCCACATAGAGGCACAGGGTAAACGGGAATGAGCAACTCTGTTCTGGTGAATAATGAATGATGGGATCGATAATGGTGATAATTGATAATTGCCTGAGTGTTGGTTGTAAAGGAATATAGAAATGACATAGACAATGTCATCTGTCCTTCAGTCCTTGCTCATTTCAAAGCATACAGTATATTCTATTAAAATTAGAACAAATTCTCCAACACTGGAAATGTAACAAATGATTTATGTTTGATAAGACATACCGGTAAATATCCAATTTGCAACAACTTTGGGTTGTTTTTGGCCCCATCATATTTGATCGCTTGTCCTAGATTACAGCAAAGTAGAACTAAGAAATTAAGAGATGCGGTAATGGCGTATTATATGATAGTCAAGAGGAACATCTCCCTCACACTGTCCTTATGTTCTTCTTCTTCTTTTTCAACAGGTTATGCCCTGCCTTTCCATGCCATGTTTCATCTCTTCCGACAACCAGTGCCTATGGACAGATGGGATCATGTCCCGGATATGGGATGGTCTTCAGGCCAAGCGCCTGGCGTGCCTGCCTCGATCTGAAAGCTCTAACTTCTGCACCTGGCAATCCCTGAGTTCCCAAGGACCTGGGTCCCTTCGCAAGTCTCGCCTCCTGAGGCAGTAAACATCTTATGGACTCTGGAGTGGTACTCCTCTCCCTGACAATCCTTCTATTTCTATCTGAATTGTCTCTTTTTAAATAAATGCCAATCCCAACAATTAAGCTTGCTCAAGTTCTGTACTTGTTCTGGCAAGACAGTAGCAACAGCCTCTACAGTAGGACATGGTGGTTTCTCTAAGGAAAACCCAAGGGAACACTTTTAGATGGTTTTAATGGGGAAAAAAACTCTATAATGTACGTAGATAATTTTCACAAAAGGAACAGAAAAAGCTTTCAATAGCCTGCAAAACTGCCTCCAAAGGGCCTTCCAGTTTTCCCCTATAACTCTACTCCTCAGTCTTTCTTCTTTTCTGGGTGTCCTGAATTTACTATTCCACTGCCCACATTCTGGATTAGGAGAAAAGAAACCATCTTTCAAAGCTGCACAGCTCAGTCAGATATCCAATGTGGAAACATGAAACTGTCATTAACAACAGCATATCTCTAAGCACAGGAAAAGTATTTTTAAGCCATCACTGAATAACTGCAAGGTCACAGGATTGAAATATGCACACATACAGGATTTGGAAGAAAGAGCAGAAAAGTATGTATTTTGAGGAATGACTGAGTTCCTGCCAAGAGTACTATCTATAGAAAGGAAGAGGATAAGAAAGGGAAATCTCATTTAGCCAAATCATCCTTTGCATCCCAAGACCACACAAAATTATTCTGCACTTTGAAAATAACTACGAGGAGTACTCTTTAAATAACTTCTCCTTTGTTCGGATATTATATTACTTCTGAGAACATTGATGCCTATTTTGAACCTTAGTCCCCTTCTGAATCTGTTTAAAATATAACTGTAGTAATATGTGGCTTCTTGGCAGTTCAAAAGTGATCGCAGACAGAGGCAAGCCATGGGGGCAAGGGCAGATCTGCAGAGTTTCAAGCAGAAGGACACTCCCTGAAATTGTAAGCTGACCTTCTACAGCTTGGTTTTCATCACTGTGTTTTAGAATTACACTAGGATTATATTGGTTTTAAAGTCTCTGCCTACACCTCACACTAGAAAGAATTGAGTGGAAGGCAGGAACGAAGCTGTGAGAAGAGGTTGCTAGGTCACAAGTGTAAATTAATCTCCAGGAGATGCTAAGATGCAAAAAGAGAACACAAATATTATAAATGAGAATAATAATACATTTCCCAAGTTTTCCAACTTGGCAAAAAAGGGGTGTGTTACTTGCAAACACAAACAAGTAGTATGATGGTAAAGTAAGTATTGAATACTGAAGCAAATTAAACGGACCCATATTTAGGAATAGTGTACCAGCAAAGTGCAACCTAAACAATCTGAGCCTTTGTATACCCAGAATTATTTATTGTTCAATATATTACTTTACATTATATTAGTTATTATGTTAGATTCATTAAACTAATATTTTATCTGTTACATTAATTAAAGTAATTATCTAGATTTGTTTTCACCTTTAAGAGAAAATTAATTTCATCACCTTTAAGAGAAAAATTATTTCTTGCAAGCATTACTGGCAACATAGGAATATTTCACCCCTGCCTCCACTAGATGAAGTCTTTCCTTAGAAAATGCATGAGAAAACATTTGCTGGTAAAGAATAAGTTTATAACAAAACAGATCAGAAAATTGTGGATATGAGTGTACGTATCTCGTGGGCTTCTTGGTTAGAGAATAGTATCCACTGTCACTGGGCTCTTAGTTCCAACATTAGCTCTAACGTGAAGCCCAAATGCAGTCTATGTCCTTTTTTTGTAGCCATGTTAACCCTGAACAGATGATTAAAAACCCAAACTAAGTGCAGACTGAAGTAGGGCCACTTCATTCTGAAGTCAAGCCTTGTCATGCATGACTCATCCTTGAACCGGAAAATGAAGACATACTGGCTAAGAAGGAATGACTGTGATGTTTTATATCTGAAAACCACATTAATGCTAGCTATACGCATAGATATATGCATAAACATGTTTATCCCCAATGGTCCAGCTCAAAAATGGCTACTTGGCCTTTTAATTATTACAGGGGCCAGAGAACTCAGAATGTGCTAGTCTCAGCATGTAATCAGGAAGCTCCCCAGCCTTCCACCCGCTAGTCCAACTTACCATCTCCTTATGATTGGGATAGTACGTCTGGTCAATGAGGGGGAATTCTTCCGGGCCGAGCTTGCGATGCAGGCGGACCATCTGGGCAAACTATCGGAGAGACAGTGCAGTAAGAAACAAGGAAGATATTTCTAAATCTATTTCCACAAGCTTTTAAGGTTAACTTTACTATATCGACCCCTTCCCTTTGCAACTCCTGCCCTTTTCCTTCCCTCTACTCGAGCCTGAACATGAAAAGTTTCTATTAGCAGAATATGCTGCAAATGTCAGAAATCCTACACAATGTCCCCCCATCATCAGTAACACTTAGCTGACTCCTAGGGAGGTGCTGGCATATTACACAGCCAGCCTAGACATGCATGATTTGGCCATTTTTGTAATACGCCGTCCATGGGCTGTCTTCAAAGACAAGCTAAAAGGTTCTGCTAATGTGGAATGCAGCATCCAAAGTGATAACTCACTCAACCAAGTAAAATAGTATTACTCATTTCCTTCCAAGTCCAACATACGATGCCACTCATGCCTATCTTTTAAATACATAAAGGGTTTGGGAAGCAGTTAATTCTAGGATCATCTCTTCTAAGCTAGTTTACCTAGGAGTTAAGAGAGTTGGCATCTCGGATAGATTAGGTGAAGACAAAGAGAAAGAGCTTCTCTGTGGAAAATGTAGCCAATACAACACTGCAATTATTTCAGCACTTTTGTTTACTCAGACATTTTAATTAGTTGACATTGCTTGCTGTCTTTTTTTAATTGCTACCTTCTCTTGTTGGAAAGGTGTTGTTTAACTGTTTCTTTAACTGCAGGAATGATGAATGGTAACTGTATCTGAACATTTTGCAATATCCAAAAGCAGCTTAAAGCTAAGTTAGTGAAATGTAGTAAGCCCTGCCGAATACCTCCTGTGCACAAAATAAAGAAATGAGGCCAAGCCCTCCACCTTGTACGTTCCTTAATTTACAATGTTAAAATTTCTATGTTCAGTTCTAATGCAGTATCTGCAGTACAGTGTGCAGTGCCACAGATCTGGTTCTTCCCTCAATTATCGTCTTCTGCCACTCACCACCCAAGGTTTGTCACAGAAGTTGTATACGGAATGCAAACTGTTGACGCTAGGCACGCCTGCATACTGCAAGCCAATAACAATGCCACGATGGTCTCCACCACGAGCCATGCTGTAGGCATGCTGGCGGATCAGGACAAAGTCCGGTTTCAGGCTCCTGGAAAAAAAAGGTGTGAATATGAAAAGAAAGGAGAGGCAGGGTAAAGAAGCTAATGCATTTTTCCACAAAACCTGCTTCTTAATCTAGAGTTTCCATTTTAGGTACCTAAATCAAACCCTCTCACTCAACACGTTCCCTTTCCTTTGGTCTTCTACTCCCACTGAGAGAGCTATAGAACCTCTGCAGGGTTAGATGAAATAACATATTAAACACAGGAAATTCACAGCTTTTTAAAGTATCCATACAATTTGCAAAATTTGTTTTAAGCAGTCCATTAGTCTTGATTCAAGTTGGTCTCATTTCCTCAGTCGCTGGAGGAAAATGAAATGGTTACTCATTAAAGCCCAAGGCTGCCACATTCCCAAGCTCAGGGATAAACAATAACTATGTGTTCAGAGACAATACTAATTTCCAGACAGCGCATTGTTTATTCTGCCATCACAATTCAATCTTCATGGGTGGTCAAGCTCTAGTAGAAATTTCCCAGCAATTATCAGAGCATATACACTCACTCAAGGCTATTTCCAAAACTTTCACTGCAGTCTCTGGGCCATGTCCCACTTGAGGCTATGTCAGATTTGACATAACAAAGATTGATGTATCTATGTGCTACACCAATGGTATTCAGAGAGGTTGATCTGGTACCAACATTTAGAATAGATTTGAATAGATTTACAGAATAATTGATTGAATTAAATGTATTGGATCTGAAGGATTTATCTATCGATTTCGTCTTTGGCATATTTTGCTGATATGCCACTCATCCAGAAGTCTGAATAAAGGAGTACAAAAATGCTGCATTATCTGAGTGTGTGCATTTGTATGTGCACTTCAAAACACAACCCTTGTGCTAAAGAAAACAAACTTTACTTGGAATCTTTCTGCGATAGGTCAATCACAAGACTAAACACTGCAGGTGTAGGGAACCAATCCAGTTCAAGATGGGAAGACTTGTCCCCGTTGTAATCTTGCTCCAGATTAAAAATTAAATAAAATCCCTTTAAATTGAAGCTGCTTCCTTATGACTTTATAAAACCATCCATGTCTATTAACTTAGGGGAAAGAATTGCCAGTATAAACATGCTTACTGCCCAATGCAAATAATACCAGATGTGTCGGGGGAAAGGGAAACAGTCCAGATAGACAATTCAAATTGTGATGACAAAAAGAAGTGAAAAACTTCATACTTTCCACCCCATAGCCCTGAATAAGGGGTTCACATCTGAAGTTTATTTTGCAAAATTAACCCTGCAACTTCACTTATCCTTCATTTAGTGGCTTATCTAATTGTTCACCAAGACCCACAGCATATAGAATAGAATAGAATAGAATAGAATAGAATAGAATAGAATAGAATAGAATAGAATAGAATAGAATAGAATAGAATTCTTTATTGACCAGGTGTGATTGGACACACAAGGAATTTGTCTTGGGGCATATGCTCTCATTGTACATAAAGGAAAAGAATCAAGGGTCACACAGTAAATTGTACAGCAATTGTTTAAAGATAGAAGAAAGTCCCTTTTTTAGCATCTCTGACACTTCATTTTTTAAAAAGACTTTGGGCAGTTAATGCTGGGAAAGACTTCCACTTGAGAATATAGCAAGCCTTCATCATAAGTTAAAATTACTATTCATGAACAATCTACTTCAACATTGCCCAATCTGATAATTTCCAGATGTACTGGACATAATAAGGATTTAAGTGCAATACATCTGCACAAATACATCTATCTCATATTGCAAGAGCCCTGGGATGCCACAATGTCATCACAGGGTGTCCGTGAAGGCTTGAAGAAATGTTATGATTTAAATCTTGAGTTAAGTCTTGGGGGTCCCTGGCCACAAAAGGTATTTAAAGGGAGTCTGTGGTGAAGAAAAGGTTGAGAACCATTGACATATTGTATGATAGCTTGGAGGCAGGGGAGCACTCGGGAAAAGCAGAACACAGAGGACACAAATTTATGAGGGTTGATTTTTCAAATGCTGCTTAAAAAGCTGCAAAGATAGAAGAATAGCTGCAGGGATATATAAGATTATTTAGGAAGTCAAATAATTCCACAGAAACATCAGATTCTTCAATAACCTTTCAATGGTAGCATTGTGTACATATATATTATAGTTCTAGAGATGATAATTGCATACTGTAGTGTACTGGATACTAACACTGCACTCCACTGCACAATCTCAGTAATCAGAAAAACGTTGGGCAGAGGAACAATATTCTCCTCTTGGATCAACAGGGGCAAATTATACATAAAAGCAAATATTTGTGTAACTGGCAATTTCATATAAGTCCCCAACTTCTAGTTCTATAATAGGCTTGAATAAACTTGGTGCACAATTTTTAACGCACTATTTAAGCATCCAGATGAAAGATTGTTTCTTCAGTAGCCAAAATCAAACTCAGTATTTCCCCTGAATTAAATTAAAGCCTAATGAACAATCAAGGTACATAAACACAGGTAGTCCTCGACTTAAGACCACAATTGAGCCCCAAATTTCTGTTGTTAAATGAAACATTTGTTAAGTGAGTTTTTCCTGACTATGCTTGAACCTTTCTTGCAAACAGTTGTTAAGTGGATCACTGAAGTTAGTAACCCAGTTCTTAAGTGAATCTGGCTTCCCCATTGACTTTGCTTGTCAGGAGGTCTCAAAAGGGGATCACATGATTCTGGGACAATGCAATTGTCATAAATATCAGTCAGTTGACAAGTGTTTGAATGTTGATCACATGATCATGGAGATCCTGCAAAGGTTGTAACTGTGAAAAATGGTTGTAAGTCACTTTTTTCAGTGTCGTCGTAACTTTGAATGGTCACTAAACGAACTGTTGTAAGTCAAGGACTACCTGTACATAACACTCTGAACAATCGTAATAAACTACGGATGGCGCCATGTTTCTACTCACCGCACTACTTTGATCCCGTTGCGCATAACCTCCATGTCAACAGAAAAATTGCCATTAGCATGAGCCACCAAGTTCAAGTCACAGAATTCTGCCTAGTAGAAACAAGACAAAACCACATGGGTAGCACATTCATACATTCTCAGAGCTGTCACCACATCAACTTTTCAAGGTATGGGGATACCTTGATTGCTCCAGCCCACAGAGCATGTTGTCTATCGACACATGCAAATGGAAGCTGGACTGTCTTGAATTCCAGATAATAGTGTGGTCCTTTAGATATTTCAGACAGAAAATCAGCAAGACTAGATAAGTTTCTTTTGAAGAAAAATTGCCCATCATAGCAAACAACTTCCACAATTAGTTCAAAGTAGGAGTGTGGTGGCTTGTGTGGTTAGGACACTGGGTTGACAATCAGCAAGCCTACGTTCGAGACCCGAGTGCTGCTTTGTGACGGGACGAGCTCCCATCATTCATCCCAGCTCCTGCCAACCTTGCAATTTGAAAGTGAGTAATCACGAGTAGATATGTGTGCCCATTTTGGTAGGCACATTAACGGGGATATGAATAGAGCCCCCAACTAGCTGTCCCCAGAGCACTGGTGATATCATTGGCTAATCCTTTTGACCCACAAGTGCCTCAATGCTTCCGACACAAATGCAAGCAAGTTCAAAGTTCATTAAGTTATTAAGACCATGGCTTGTAACAATATGACATGGAATAAAAAAAAGAATGAAATTAGTGATAATTAATGAAAAACAACAAAGAAAAATCATCTGAGATAATTACATTAAGTTGAAACCAGTACTACAACTGAAAACTATTTTTTCTAAGTTTAAAAGACAGCATGACAAAGATAGTGACCTGACTCCTAACAATTGGAATCACATCCACAAGAAGGTAGTCATCATTCAATTTTCAACCCCTTAAGTTTACCATTTCTCCCTGTTTTCATGTTATAGACTTCCTCAGCTATCTACAGAAGAATTTTAAGGTGTTCCTCAATAACCATTCTCATCTGCCAGAGAATGTCCATAAAACCAAAGAATGACCTCAACTAAATGAATTCATGTTAACTTCCAGAAATCTTTTCTAAATTCAGAGATTTTCCAAGTGCTTCCTGATAAAATTTTAATTATCACTTGAACTGTTTGCATGGTTTGCCTTAATCATGAGTTTTATTAAATGGGCAAAAATGGCCTGGCTGCACATATAAAACTAAACTACTTATTTGTTAGATGTATTCCAAAGCCAAGAGCTCAACTTAATATACATTGCATCCTTTCTTCTTGTTTCTCCTCAAACAATCAACCTGTGCAATAGATTGGGCTGAGAGACAATGACTAGCATTTTAACTACTACAATCCAGTTTTGAGTCATGATTACATGAAGACCATCTAAAAGTCTAGACTGAAAATAATCTCTAGAGGTAGACAGAAGTTCACCAACCCCATAAATCTTGTACGATAGGACATTTCTGTAAGGGTTGGAAAAAACTAATTTTGGAACTATCCTAGAATAGAAAAACAGGATGGGATTCCCGTCAGGCTTGTTAACTTTGAATTCATTCTCAGTTTCATTTTAAGGGCAGAAATATAAAAACAGCATGCAGGTGGCATTTAACACCTCTCCTCCTTGGTCTTTATCCAATGGATTCTCAGCAGAAAAAATATAATCTAAATGGTGAGGTAACTTCCTTGAAATATATCTTGCCCATCATGTCTAACCTTCTCCAGCGGTATGTATTTTATGCTGTATTCTCAATTCAAGCAGAAAGGTCTGTAGACCACATTTTAAGTTCAATAAACTGCAATTCAAATGAGACAACATTGAAACCTAAGCAAACATTCCATGCAGACTTACCCGTAACCAAAGGTGCATCTAAAACACTCCCTAAATTCCTCACAAGGCAATATGATTTTCAGCATCAAGTAATGTTTGTTTCCCCCCACAAAAAACTTTTGCAACAGAACCGTGCTTCTGTGCAGTCCCACAACATTACCTCTGTGGGTAAGCAATCTTGTTGAATATATCTGAAGCCAGAGTAAAACTAATATTTGCAACTTACTTGCAAGCAGAGGGAGTTTCTTCTCCCATTGAAAGCAACTCCAGTTTCTCCCTCTTGACAGTTCTAGGGCTTCACTTGCCATTATTTCACTGGTCTTTTAAAGTGAAAGGTAGCTTGGAGGCTTTGCAGCCCCCTGTCACAGTACTGTTCTAATTTGTTTGCATAATACCAGACAAACGCACATAATGTAAACTAAGAACATGGACACAGACACTAGTTATTTATTTGTTTCTCCTTCTGTACAGCAATGACTAAAGGTAGGTAGATCATTTGGCATTTGATTGAATGGCATTTCTTTGCATCTTCCATTACTGTTTCAAGGTCAATATAATACAAGGCAACTGCGAGTTGGCTTTAAGCTACTTTTGAAGCTCAGGTGAGACAAATTACGCATCCTGCTAACGGGGGCCAATGCACAACAAGCAAGTACAGCACTGCATATTCTTAGAACAGTATGGTACTGGTGTTACTTAACTCCAATTACTGCCAGCCCTAGTTGGAAATTGCAGCCCAACAATACCTAGAAAGCTACATGGTTGAAACTCTGATAAGGATTCCAGAAGTCAGTCCCTAATGCTTGTTTCCAGCCTTACCTGTTCAATCTTGATGTCCAATTCTCCATGAAGTTTCTTCCCCTTGAAATATTTTGCCCTGGAAAAAAGAAGACATCATAATGTTTAAAGTCAGATTGTTCTTTAAGGTACGTTTCCAGATGGATATACATCAATATACTGGTACATACTTACTCCTAATAGCACATGAAGGCAAGATCTATACTACAAAGGGGATGAATGTAAGCTCAGCCTGATAAGCCAAGAAGTATCGGTTTGAACTGATGGCCACAACTTAACCTCTTTTAAACCATCATTTTCTATTTCCTTGGTAAATCTGGAGGAGCCCAAAACACCTAAGAAAAGGGCAGCTTTGTACTACGTTTCACCAGGTTTTCTTCTGGTATCTTTTGCTCAGGAATGTTCCACCATAAGCCAGCATCATCTCTAAATGCAAGTAAACATCCTCGCTTATATTCAAAATGTCTGCCAATCCATCAATTTGGTTCCCATCCAAGGACTCATAAGTGATGTGGCCTCATGTGACTTTCTCAAAACCTTTTTTTTTTTTAATCTTTTAGAATATAAATATGGTTGGATGCAGTAAATGTGCCATGATAACCTGTTTGTTTCTAAGAGAGAAGTCATTGTTTTTTTCTCCAGACAGCACTTCTATCTGGAAAGGCAAAATCCATGCGTAACATAGGATTGAAGAATCGCACACCCACAAATCAGAACAGAAATCTCTCAAGAGGCTTTTTGCTGACCATGGGAAAGATCACTAAGGAGACAGACCACTCCCTTCTATCTCCCCTTTTATGACATTCTTTTTTTCCATCCTTTCCTTCCTGTCCATCAAGTTGTTAAGAAAAAAATAATTCACTCCTGCCAAGGACTAAAATAGAGACTTTCACCGAGCTTTAGAAACTATGTCAAGGCTGCCAACGTTTGCATTAATATCAGCTGGACAACTGAATTGAGGGTTTTTTTCTTCCCAAGCAAACCTCACCGGACTTCACAAGAGCCCGCTATTCAATGGAAACTCCGTGGGACAATTGTTGCAATGAATTGTGATTAATGCACAATGTATTAATTCAGTTTTACTTAATGCAGCTATCAAAGGCAAGTACTGTACCTCACTTTCATGGAACAGCTCACCCAGCCCTGCAGTGAGTTTTGTGACTAATAATAAACATTAACATCCCTCCACTCCGAATTACATCCAGTTTAACTGCAAAACCCAAATTAGACAAGCAAGGCCTCCCTCCAATCCAGAAAGCAATTCCAGGAAGAAAATACATGTTCACAAGGGACCTTTCTTCTCCTGGTGACAACTCCCCTCCCCCACTGCATCTGGTAGGTTGGCCCCATGCTGAGAGGCCTAAATACATCAAAACTCTTCCAACAGACATTTCTAATGTAGGTTTTCAGGGCTGGCCAGTGCTTTTATGGTTCAACTGTAAAATCACTAAGTAGGTTAAGTTTAGCCACGACATTCCTAACTAAACTCATGATCTGAGAGACTGAGCATTTTGCTTGACTGGGCAAAACAACGGTCTCCCCTAAGTGGCTGGCTTTCATTTAATTTTCTATAAATCTGAGCTTATTGCTCTGAAAAAGAGAAAAACAGATGGAAGAGGGAAAAAAGCTAATTAACATCCAAGCAGGAGGCCAACCTGCTCTTCCTCTTTCAGATAATTCTCTCTACAAAGAACTCTCACTAACATCTGAAACTCCCCGTCAGAAGCTGCAAGGATACTAATTTAAAAAATCACTGCCAAATCCTTTGGAACAGTTTCCCTCTAAAAGATATTTAAGACAGAGTGCCATCAGTCAAACTGATGTTCCCCAGATACTCCAGCTGGAGAATTCTTAATGCTTCATTATCCCCCATGTTAATTAATGGAAAATGCATTAATGCCACTGTTATTATCACTGCTAAATAATGCCAATAATTATACAATGACACAAATTAATGGCATGTAGTTTTTATGCCATGATTTATTATGAATCAACATGTAGGAATGATGTAACACATGGGACCCAGGCGAAAGAGACAGAAAGGTTGCTCAGATAAAGATTTCAGTTTATTCGGCGTATGAAATGCACCGGAATGAAGACTTTGAAGAAAACAAAGTTTGCCATTTCTCACAAGAAAAGATGGTTTCTAAATCAACCAATAGCTCCCATGTAGAAAAGGAGGTATGAGAAACACACAAAAATGAGACTGGCCAAGTTTTCAAGGACTGAACAAGTCTTATTACGTGGCGTAAAATGCATGGGGATTGTAGTCTTTTGGAGCTTTCACTCAGAAATGGGTGCAATATATAGTGACCCTCCCATCTGAATTCTTTTGGAACTTCTCCACTGCTCACCAAAATAACCTGACATTTTAAAGGCTTCCAGTGAGGAAGGAAGGAAGGGAGAGGGGGAGGAAGGAAGGAAGGAAGG
>JANHFK010004061.1:328860-339824 GCA_036250565.1 Sibynophis collaris | reverse complement strand
ATAATAATAATAATAATAATAATAATAATAATAATAATAATAATAATAATAATAATAATAATAATAATAATAATGGGACTAGCCAGCAGTGTGATTGGCCAACAGACTGCTGGTCTTCTTTTTTTTCAAGAGAGAGTGCCCTCTTGCTATTAGGAGACCAGCAATGACTATGCAAAAACCCATCTGGAAAACACGCTGGTTCCAGCACCAAGCTGGAAGCTTTTATGGGAGGCAGAATTTCAGCAGATGATCCTACCTCCCATATGAGAGCATTTCTGTGTCAAGGAGCTGGCTGAAATTCTTCTTGAAAGCTGAGGGGCTTTGCAAGTCTAGCTACTCCTGAAAGTTCACCAAACCTCCCTTGCAATCCCCATGACTGTATCTGGAGGCTAATGATTGCTCCCTATCAGCACCACCTGAACAGCCTTTAGATTTATGGTAGCCATTTGCCCAGGTTAAAGACATCGGACAAATATTGCCTTGACTATCATATTGTCCTCATGTTTAGACTTGAATTTCCCTATAAAGTAGATATGCAAGTACTAAATTCATCTGAAAGGATATCTCAATTCCCAATCCCTCAAATAATTTATCTTTTAGAATGGAGGGACACATATTTTACCTTTAAAATACTATGATCTGCTTAGGTTTGCTAAGAATATAAAAATAGAGGCAGACAGATTTTTTTCAATATATGCTTCCATTGAAAAGGTCATCTTAGATTCAAGGTTGTTTCCCATTTGAAAAAGCACAAGTAAGCAAGAACACCATTGTTTTGGCCTCAAATTTCTCCCCGTCCTTGATAACCCAGTTCTTAGTATAAATATATGAAATCCAATCCATGATTCTATTTCTCAATCTTGCTAAACACTATTTAAACTAAGTCTTCTACTTAGAGAGAGAAATTATGGATTCCTAATGGCCAACATTTAATCCTGCCTCTTAATATACAGTACTTCACAGCAGTTTTACTTTGAGATTTGCCCATAATATTCCTACCAAGCAGCCTCTCCTTTTAAACATTTCATTCAAGAGCATAACTGATTGTGCATTTTCTAGTCTTGGGCAACATTCTTCTTTTTCTTGAAGACCTTGAAAGTGAAGGACTGCTGAAGTTTGTTTGCCAACCTAGTTCAGTTTCTGCACACATGAAATATGGACCAACTCCATCCATAACAGATTACTTACTTCAGAGCTCTTGAAAGATGAATGATCCATAAACATTATGAACAGGCAACATGCCCACCAACAGCAATAGAGCACGTGCTGCCATTGGAGGTTACCCTGAGAATGGAAGGCTGGGCAATCTAGAAGGTACAGGCCAGAGTGATCCCTTCAGGTTCAGGAAAGGTGTTTTTCCTCCATAAATTCTCTTTGTTCATGTAGCAACTTATCCAAAGGCATTAAAGGAAATCTTGGTTGGTTTTCCAATTTGGATCATGAATGCTGTATCCATGTTCCCCAAGTAGATATCGTGTTTCCCCAAAAATAAGACCCTGTCTTATATTTTTTTGAACCCTGAAATAAGCACTTGGCCTTACTGCCATGTGCTCAAAAGCCCAATTGGGCTTATTATCAGGGGATGTCTTATTTTGGAGGAAACGGAGTAGTAGATAGAATTGTCTATCTGCTTGCTGGCAGTGGTCAGTATAACAAGTTTCTCGAAAAGTGTAAAAGGTTTGTTTTTTTTAACTCTTCCTTGGTGGATGCCTGGCCTTTCCAGCCTATAGAAATCTATCATTCAGCAATGATAAAATAGGGTATTGACCCACTCGTTCTTAATGCTGATTCACCCACACAATCCATACGTCAGTCACATAAACTGGCCTCCATACATCACCGGGAAGCCATGAGATTTCAGTCTCCCTGCTGGGTCTTGGGAATTGTCTGATAGGGACTGAGTTTATCATTTATCATTTAATCTATTCATGTTGATTCTCAGTACATGAAAAAAGACCATAGGATTATATAAATTAGTATTGTCGTGTTATATTAACCCTTGATTTTTGCCCTTACTGTATATATTTGACTCTTTAAGGTGCCACAAAACCCTTTGTTGTACTTAATTAACAATCCATTCTTATATTGATATCCCTTTTGGAGAAGTCATGCTTCTTCATTTCCTGTACTAAAAAGGCTGCACCAAATACCAGAAACCAAGGAAGCAGAATAGAAAACTCAAGAAGAATTCCATAGGATGACTCACTAAGGAGAGATGTAATTCATTTTAGTTGATTAAACTACATGTCATAGATCACATCCATTCTAAATTTATATCCAGACTGGATTTACACTTTGTGAAAGATCTTGAATAATAAATAGACTGATACCTCAAGGCCTGCATTTCCTCATTAGTAGACCATAATTCTACTGTTAACAGGCCACAAATACATGTATATTCTCTGGGTTGATTTTTGGGATGTGAAGATCTATGAACTAGTGAATGTTCAAGCCAGAAATGGTCCACAGCTAAATAACTTTGAAGGCTGAAAAAAGGAAGGAAGGAAAGAGAAATTTTGGGCTCCCGAAGAATTACCAGGAGTTCTGAAACCCAATGATGGAAAACCAATTTAAGGCATGATAGGATAAGAGAAAGAGACTGGAATGACTGTTAGATATATATCAGACAAGGATCAATGTGCTTGTTATTAGGAGATCTGAGAGTCTCTGAATATGTTTCAGTTAAAATTAGACCACACTGTGTAATCGTTTGAATAATTCTGATCACAGGCTAGGCAAATCGCCCTCCTCCTTAAACATCTTTGAAAAGAAGCAAGTCAAGTGGCTCCCCCAATAAGCTGCAGAAAAATGTCCGATGCTGTTCCTTAATCTTTCATGAAGTGGTGGTGAGGAGATTGCCCAGATCAAATCCCCGAATCTTCTAATTAATTATTAAAGCCACCCTAACTCTTAAAGCTAAAACTGAAAGGAAAGAGGGACAGAGAATTCAATGGGCAGGGTAGGAGAACTGCCGAACTGGTAGCTGATGTTTTCACAATCCAGCCCCAAACTGGGTTAGATCTGTGATACGAAAATTGGTATTTTTGGAAACCCTCTGAATTCCCAAACTGCTATTTTGCACCCTTGGAAACAGCACTTCCCTTTTCACATCTTGTAAATACTGCATTGCAAAATTTTTCACAGGAAGTGTTCTCTCCCTTTCTTGTCACTGTGCATTTCCTTATTGGGACTAACTGAACAGCAGGGGCCCTTGAATAGGACTAGACTCTAGTGCAACACCCAAGTGTATCTCCAGTAGATCTTACCCTAAGACCCTCTTGTCCTGTTCTTTGTATGTCTCTCCATCATGCCAAAAGATTACAGATACTTAATCTTTGCTCAGACATGGAACAGACAGAAATCCAGCTCTGCCAATATATAGCTTCAGCAGAAGAATACCCCTATGGAGGAAATTACAGGTGGCTACGAAAATGAAGGAGCAAATAAAGAACTGAGAGAAAGTCCACAAAGATAAAGTGAAAAAGGAGGAAAGAATGTCAAGGTATGATAACCTACTAAAGGATATCAAGGGATTGTGAGCTAGGATAGAAGACTACATCATCTCATTCCACCAAAGCCGTTCTCACAACCGATTGCTTCTTCCAGCACCACTGAGCCATTATTTTGCTGAGGCAATAGTAATGGGGATATGTTGCATATTGCTTCAACATCGCTGGGTGATCCTAGAAGTAACTAGTGAGGAAACAGGCCCTCATCAAAAAGAGCCTAAGAGACCCTATAACTGGATCAGGGGTGAAACAAAGGAGACTATTTCCCCATTTCTCCCCCCCCCCTTACACTACCCCCATCTTTCTTTGGGATTTCCAAATGACTTCATATTTAACTTCTTCACCCCTTCCCCCATCTATAACTCACAGTTCATTTGAATCTGAATGGGAAAAACTACAAGGGAAGGAAGGAAGGAAGGAAGGAAGGAAGGAAGGAAGGAAGGCTAAGCATGGATGGATGGATGTCCTTCTCCCCTTCTCAGGACCTTACCAGTCCGTCCCTGGCTCGTCGACTACCAGTAGTACTTTGCTGCGCCCCGACGATGTTGCAGAGCCGGCCACCCCTCCGACTTGCTCGCTGAAGGAGGCTGCTGCCGCCGCGGTCGTCTGCTTCACCGCGTTGGACAGCGACGAGAAAAAACCCCCGGCTCCGCCGCTGCCACCACCACCACCGCCTCCGGCTCCGGCTCCAGGGCTGGGGGCCGCCGGTGGCCTTTCAGCTGGGGAGATGCTGCCCGGCGATGGAGAGGTGGCGCTGGGCGGCGGCGGCGGTGGCTGAGGGCGCTGGAGGTCGGTCATGTAGCCGTTGGGCAGGTTGGCCATGAAGTTGCTGTCAGAGAGTCGCCTGCGGAGGTAATTCATCTCGACGAGCGGTTTGAAGTCTCAAGGGTTATGGGTGTCCCACAGATGGAGGGGGGGTCGCTATATTGGGGTACCTCTGGAGGGAAAGACGAGGGGCTCTTCCTCGGGATAAGCACTGGAGGGGATTCCAACGACCTCCACCAGAAGCCCTCTTCGAGAAAAGGCTTGCCAAGTTGCCCTACAAAGAGGAACCACCGAAAAGGCGATCCGGTCAGCCAGCCTTGGGAAGAGAGGGTCTCTCGGGGGGGTCGGCTTCGATCGCCGGGCGAAGTTTCTAGCCCTGATTTCCCGGGAGCAGCTTGTTGTGGGGATAGAAAGGAGATCGCTCGCCTACCGGGGATCTGTTTCAAGAGGAGAAGGAGGACGTTCGCTCTGAAGGAGATGGAATTCGCAGGTGGGAATCTTTCTAACTGGCTTCCTTTCAAAGCGCTGTTTGTCTCCCCTCCTGCTTGCCTCCTGCGGGGAGCCTCTATGGGGAAAGGGATTCCTTCTGCTCCTGCGCTTTGGAGAGAAGGAGTGGGGGGTATTTATAGGAAGGGGGGAAAAAACAGCCTGACACGGCTCCTCGCCAGTCCTGGAGTCTTCTGCAATCCTCAGCAACCAGCTCTATCTAGTTAATTGGGTCCGCCTCTGGACCCTCTTGGCAGCAATGGGAGCAACCTCTCTCCTTGCAAAGCTAATGTAGGGATACACCATTCACCGGTAAGATCAGGGGGAAAGTCAACATTTATCATCCCATCCCTCTCCCCTCCCCAGCAGGTGAGAATGGTATAGCCTGGTACCCGACAGCACAGATGCAGACTACAAGGAGAGAAGGTGATGCTTATGATGCTATGTTCCCCTTTGGAGACGGTGCTTGTCATGCCAATACCCATAATGCTGATGCTGTCATCCTGATTGCCAATGTTCATGGTATCGTGAGACAAATTGGAAATCTGTTTCCAATGCTGCTTTGCATTCCATGGGAAAGGTTGGTCCAAGTGCGTGCAAATCTCAAAATCAGGTGCCCTCAGAGAGGAAGCATCTTCAAGAAAATCAACAGCTTTGACTTCATCCTACCACATTCAGTGGCTCAAGGAACAGTATCCCCAAACACCAAAATCCTAACCAATGAGAAGCCCAGTTACAATACCTTTACCTCCCCAAAAGTGAAAAAGAAGATAATGAATGTCAGTAGTAAATTTTAAAAATGTTGTGTTCCATGTCCATTATTTATGTATTTGGGTAGTGCATGAAGCATGCAAAGTAACATGAGCAAAAAGGAAGAGTTTCTTCTCTTGATCTTTCAAATTTCAAAATGGTGCAGATATATGCATGAGGTAGCTGCAGCAGCCAGTAATTTTCCAGAATGGACCCAAGCAGAAAAGATGGACAAAGTAGGAATAAGGATTCACCATTTACACTATAGACTAAGAAAATATGAGAGCTGAGCTATATACAGACCCACTATATAAGACAGAAGACCATCTCTGTGGTGCAGAAATTAAAACATATGCCTTAGCTTTCTTTTTTGTTGTTGTTGCTTGTAGTTGCATAAATAAATTTACATATGCTTTCTCTTTCCTCGTAAACTGGAGAATTTATTTTTAAAGAAAGCCAAGATGCTCTGTTTTTCTTTTTACATAAAAAGATGATTTAAATTACATAAGCGGTGGCAGCAGAAAGTAATTCACTACTGCTTCCAACATTTTTATTGTGCTTTAGGAGATAAGCAGAAGAAAGCTCTTTGACTGATTTGCAGTGGGTCAGAAGGTGTAATTTTGTTCTACTTGTTTGACTATGCAACACTTTATATTTTAAATGTAAGGCAAATCTGACTGCTGAAGTTAAGATAACCTAAGAGAGAATTTGGATGTGACTTTTTATTTGAAGAGGGGGTTGGAAACAAATGGGCTGAATGTCATATTCTTTATTCAGTTTGCTGCTAAATCACTTGGCACTAGTTATTAAATCTTCATATATCAGTTTTAAAAACCCAGATCCCTGAAGCCAGATGTCTGTCCATTGCAAATATTTTAAAATATTAAAAAGCTTTTTAAAGCTGGTTTCTTATCACAAATGTATTTTATATTGGAACAATAAAAGAGTTGCACAGCATACACTGATTTAAAATTATATTCCCATCAATGTTAATATGTTAATAACACAATACATAACATAATTCAATCTGGGTATAATATTTATACTTTGCTAAAGCATATCTAATTCAAAAGTAATTTATTTGCATGCTTTAATATTTGCAAAACAAAATTTAGCTGCATCATATGTGATGTTAGACTTATTGCTTCAGTAACTTCATATCTTCCAAATGATTGGGCATTTTATTATCCTTACTTTTCCTATTTTTATATTTTACCCAAGTTTCAAGAAATGCATTGATCCATTGTGGTTGTCTTCATAATGCTGGTAAAGAGATCTAAAACTGAAGCAGACAATATTTGTAAAAAAATATTATCACAGATTGAACATGGCAGAGACATCATTAAAAAGCAGAACGTTTAAGGTAGTAAGCCAAGGCAGAAACTGCAAATAAAATAAACCTCATCACTTCTGACATTCTCTCCCTTTTCCCCTCTTTCCCACCCTCCCTCCCTCACTCTCTCTCTCTCTCACACACACACACACACACACACACACACAAACAGAGCTATATGTTTTCATTTGGTTCATAAAGTTTAAGCTGCATTGTAACATTTTAATGGCACAGTAATTGAGGCAGCTGGTCAAGATACAGGATTGTTGGAGTGCTGTCCATGGTGCTGAAAATGTTAGTATCTTTGTCTGTGGATTAACTCTTAATCCTCTGTGCTTCAGAAGTAGGAAATCTTTGATCCTCACAATGTTGTGAATTTAACTCTGATAAGTCTTAACCAATACATCTAATGATGAGCGATCCAAGAAATAGTAATAGCACTTAGACTTATATACCACTTCACGGTGCTTTACAGCCCTCTCTAAGCGGTTTACAGAGAAAGCAAATTGCCCCCAACAATCTGGGTCCTCGTTTTACTGACCTCGGAAGGATGGAAGGCTGAGTCAACCTTGAGCCAGTGAGACTCAAACAGCCAAACTGCTGGCAGCCAGCAGTCACAGAAGTAGCTTGCAGTATTGCATTCTGACCACTGCACCACCACAGCTCCATTACAAGAATGGTAAAATGGCAGTGCTGGTGGGGTTACTGGTTGACTACCTTGTTCTAAAATGCTCTTTCTAGTTTTCCAAACACCATCTGATAAGGTAGCTAGACAGATCAAGAAACAAATTACCATTTATGTAAACATTCAAACTTAATAATCTTTTAGTCTGCATTGATTCCCATATTGATGCTTACATAGTGAAAGGAATACTGTGTTTCTCCAAAAATAAGACCCTGTCTTATTTTTTTTTTTAACCCTGAAATAAGCGCTTGGCCTTATTGTCTTGTGCTCAAAAGCCCGATTGGGCTTATTATTAGGAGATGTCTTATTTTGGGGGAAACAGGGTATCTATGAACAAAAGGAATGCATTAGACTGAAGTTTATACTCTGCAAATTCAGAGTGTCAATCTTTGCAAAAGGACAGGTTAGCAAACTAATAATTAGGCTTCTTGATGAACCAAGAGTTATGCCTTAGTCACCTCCAATTGGACTATTGTAATTCACTCTATATAGGCTGCTGCTGAAGGGTATCCAGAAACTTCAGCTGTTGCAAAATGCAACATTGCCAGCAGTTATGTATATTTCTGATAGAATGCACATCACATCTGTGCTACGCAAGCGGCATTAGTTACCAGCTTGTTTACCGGGTTCACTTCAAGTTGGTGTTGACCTTTAAAACCCTACATGGCAGGAGTGGGTTCCACTTACCTTCTCTACCAGTTCGCATGCGCAGAGCATCCGTGATCACATCCAGGTGGGTGGGCTGCTACTACTACTACTAGTAGCCGTCGCTACTGCTGGTTCACAAGATCTAGACCGAACCTGTAGGAACCCACCACTGCTACATGGCATAGTATCAATTTGTTTGAGGGGCTACCACTTCCCACTTTGCCCATCCCAGCACTTCCAACAGATTGGGCATGCTATATTTTCCATTGTTTAGGAAACTCTATTTAGCAGGCCTTGGGCAATGGCCCTTGCCTGATATTGTGTCCACATTGTGGAATTTCTCTCTCCAGAGATGAACCTCATCACTCCTGAGCTTTCAAAGATCCCTCAAACCCTGGTTATGTCAACAGGCATGGAGACCCTAGAGAACAGGTGACCTTGTGATATGGGTCTGTTATCATCAGCATCTCTCCATCTATTATTCTCTTTTCCTATTTTTTTTCTGATCTTATAGTTCTTAATGCTTTTTAAAAAATAATTATTATATCATGGCTTTAGGTAACGATTGGTTTTTTTTACTGTTTTATTGGATTGTTGTACACTGCCCATAGTCACTTTTGTGAGATATAAATTTGATTAATTAATAAGATCCCATTTCTGCATCTTTCTGGTTTCTACTTTTTCTAATACATGAAGTATGAGAGAAAATGGGAGCATTGATTGATCTCATTCCATTTGAATTCATTTAGGTTATGTA
The DNA here is from genome assembly GCA_036250565.1 of Sibynophis collaris. Classification (NCBI taxonomy): domain Eukaryota; kingdom Metazoa; phylum Chordata; class Lepidosauria; order Squamata; family Sibynophiidae; genus Sibynophis; species Sibynophis collaris. Next base: position 330,891 of record JANHFK010004061.1, on the reverse strand, counting down.
GTTATAGATAATATCAGAGTCTATAAAGCTACTCAGTCTATGTCATCTTCAAAAACATTTGCTATAAGAAAAATGATGGTGGTGATGCGGGACAGATATCACAAAAAATACCTATTCTAGTCCAAACAATTTTAATCACATTTCCACATTTGCCTTGAGGCTCCCATGTTAATTCAGAAGAATTATTCTTTGCAACTTGCTTGCTCCTTATTAAGCAGGCTATAAGCTGCTTGGAGATTATGAAGATGGAGCTCCATATTTCACAAACTAAAGATGCATTTCACACCAACTTCTATCCCCAGGTTATAGCCTGAGAAACAACTCATGCTGCTTATACCAGATACTGGAAAAAAACCCAGTCTCCAATCATTATTCTTTTTCTCTCTTTTTTTTGGATGGCTTACAAAATGACTTTAGGGGTCATTGTTGGGAGGTAGGGCCCTTTAGTAAAAACAATAATTCAGTGTTACATTAATGGTAGGGAATCTGATAGGATTTTTTTCAAAAAGCTCAGGGTTTGGAAAGCTGAACCTCCGAAGAATCTGAACCCGCTGTGGTTTTGTGTTTTTAAAAAGTGGATGTTGACAGTAAATTCAATTGCCTCGCCCACAGGCCATGTGGGAATAGTCTCCTGTTCTTGCTTTGCCTCCTCCCTCCATACTAAGTGGTAATTGCATGTCTCAATGCCAGACCTGCCAGGAGTTCTTTAGGTGTTAATAACACCCACAGCTGGTTGCATGTCTGCCAGCCCTGGCTGTATTTTAAATTACACCTCATCATGCTGTTAGAGAACTGATTACTGAACTGTTACTGAACTGATTGGATTGCTTTATGAGGGAGGGGACATGTAGGTATATAGGTATGTCTAGATTTTTTAATATATATATATTTGTACAGAGCATTTCTGTGATGTGGTATCTGTAGGACTATGACAGTTAAGGCAGTTCATGCAAAACATCTGGTATGAAACTTGTTTATTAAGCCCCAAAAAGACATCGGTGTAACAATTAGCAGAATTGTTCCAGGGAATGGGAGACACGGGTCCATACAGAGATCTGCTTTAGTTTTGTATTATGCACTTGATTTCATTTTATTCCCAGCTGCTTTGGGCATTTCAAATGGAAATGTGGTCTCACATTAAATAAATCTGAACTGCTGAGCATCATTTGCCATCTAGCCATGCCTTTGTATGCATGACGGTGCATCTCTCTCTATATATATATACTCCTGAATTTAAACAAAATAAAAATAAAAATCCGTACAGATATGCAAATTGCTCGCCACTGCAGAAATGGTGTTATTCACACAAGGTGCTCTGCTTCTTTTTTTGTGGGACCGCTCATATTTTCTAATCCGATGGCGTCAGAGGACAGGCGCCTTAGCCAACATACAGGCTTGCTGAGACTGCAGTGGGCGGGCGGGTGAGTGAGTGCGCGGAATGGAGACGGAGGGAGTATTATCTGTTCAGGCGTCACCATGGCAACCATTCTGAAAGAAACTGGAAATCCCATTCTCTGAGCCCTCCTTTCCTTTTCAAGGCATGAGAGAGAAAGGGGCAGATGAAGGGAAACAAGAAAAAAAAAAGCAGTGGCTAGATAAAAGCTCCCGGTTGCTTCTGTTACCCGAGGGACAGATGAGAAAAGCTGGCAGGCACGTTTTCCATCAACAACCTAATAATAAATAGAAGCTGGATCTTGTTTATGGATGACACTAGATGTCGCTGATGTCCTAATTTCATCCTATTGAACAAAGGACAGGGCAAAATCTTTTTTTTTCTTTTTTTTCTTTTGCATCAACCCTTCACCAAAACAATCCTCTCAAGATGTATCGGGGGTTCGGTTTCCAGGAATTCTGGGAGCTCCATATTTCACCGCTCGGGATAATCATTGGGGAAACCACATGAAATATTGAAAGGCAGCATTTCCCGACTTGATTTTATTTTATTTATTTATTTTTATTATTAATTTGATTTATAGGCCGCCCTTCTCCGAAGACTCAGGGCGGCTTACAATGCGCTAAGCAATAGCCTTC
>JANHFK010004061.1:262518-281313 GCA_036250565.1 Sibynophis collaris | reverse complement strand
TTTTGCAGTATCCTTCCCCTGGAGTGGGGTGGGAATGGGGATTTTGCAGTATCCTTCCCCTGGAGTGGGGTGGGAATAGAGATTTTGTAGTATCCTTCCCCTGGAGTGGGGTAGGAATGGGTATCCTTCCCCTGGAGTGGGGTGGGAAGGGGTATTTTGCAGTATCCTTCCCCTGGAGTGGGGTGGGAATCAAGTTGATTTAAATCAAATCAAATCCACCCTGGATATTTCTATAAAGATCTATCAATCTCATATGTAAAACCCAAAGTTTCATTCTTTTCAAGCATGAAATTGAGAAGCGATTTCCACGTGGAAACAAAAGCTCTTGTGTTCTTTTCTTGAATCAGAAAATAGTCGGTTTTGCCATTTCAGCCAACTCCATCAACTTTTACAGGTCCACAAGTCTTAAGGGTGCCAAGGTTGGAGACCCCTAATCTAATGTATGAGTATGAAGACATCTCTGGGTACATTGTTGTTGTTGTTGTTGTGAAGTCGTGTCCAACCCATTGCGACCCCATGGACAGCGTTCCTCCAGGCCTTCCTGTCCTCTACCATCCTCTGGAGTCCTTTTAAGCTCACGCCGATTGCTTCAGTGCCTCCATCCATCCACCTCCTTCTCCGTCGACTGTGTACACATGGAGCCATAATTAAGCAGTATACTCTCCTTCAGAACATCCAACGTATTCTCATTTGAGAAGCTTGGTGTGCTCCCTAAAGACCCTGTGGATCTCCGAGAATGAGAAGGATCTCATTTTTGACCTAAACAGGGAAACTCAGTAGCTCATGCTGGAGTGCTTTGCATGCAGAAACTCCCCAGGAAATTCCTGGCATTTTCTGCTGGAATGACCACACAGCAGGGGGATGGATGGGAACAATCTTGGCCAGAAACCCTGCTCTAAAGAACCGTATGTGCCTGTCAGACATGCACCTGATTAACCAATAGCATAAACCTGGACAGAGACAAGTGACTGTATTTATAGAGTGACGTCGCATCTATCGCAATACAATTCTAGAATCACGGGCCAAGTTCTGAAGGCCCCTAGAAGATGTTTTCTGACCATTATGCTCCAGAAGTGTGAAAGCTAACATTTTTTGGAAACACAAGGAGATGCCTTCTGGAAGAGTAGAGTAGTAGAATAAAACAAGAATAGAATAAGAATAGAATAGAATAGAACAATAATACAATAAAAACAGAGTAGAATAGAATAGAACAGAATAGAATAAGAGTAGAGTAGAGCAGTAGAACAATAACAATAAGAATAGAATAGAATAGAATGGAATAGAATGGACCAGACCTTGGAGGTCTTCTACTCCAACCCCCTGCTTAGGCAGGAGATGATGGATTACATCATCCAACAAGATGATGGATTACATCATCTACCGTCTTCTTGTTCTTATTCCAGATATAACATCTTGTAGTAGCAACTATTCCATTTCGACTGATCTGAAAAAAAATGTTAGGCAGAGTCAGATGTGGCTTGTATTTGGGTAGGAAATCCCAGAGATGTCGGTTGCATTGAGGAGTGAAAAGGACAAAGAAAACTGCATAGATGTAGCCTTGTAGTCAGCAGAAGTTGAGCTACAATTCACCACTTCCTTACCTTTCTGTGTATTCATTAATTGAGATGGGTGTCCGTATCACCAGGTGTTTGGATGGGCAAAGCAAGACAGAAGGAAAATTACGTTTTAGTGCAAAGTATACAAATGTGCAGTTCTTTCTGCTGCATCAGCATCATTTACAAAGATCAACTCAAAGAAGCATTCATTGCCGCTTTTTACCATACAGGAAAGGTTTTGTCTGGCTGCCTAACTAGTTTATTCCAGATAATACCAGCCCTGAGGGAGGAGGTTGAGAACAGCTACAGTGGATCCCTTGTCTTAGTCCTCTGCTGTCTTGACCATCTTCCAATGCTCAGCAGGTTCTCTTCTTGTGGACGTTCCACCCTGATGGCCACAGGAAAGGCTGCATTGGAGAGATGCCTTACGAATATATACAGTCAAACAAAGTGATTGCACACCAAAGAGTGCTATGGTATGTTTTAGTGTAAATTACTACCATGTTTGAGTGAACTATCATGCCGTGGTTTGTACACGTTTGTACCTAAGTCAAAAATGCAGTCCGTTTTTGCCTGGCAGAGTGTTGTAGGAGGTTGAGAAGCCAAAAACAGGCCGCGTGGTGTGTGTGTGTGTGTGTGTGTGTGTGTGTGTGTGTGTGTTTTGGCCAGCAGAAACACTGCAAACTGGTTCATTGATATTTCCAGGCTGGCCCTGCAGGGCGGACTTAAGCATCCCGCAGGGCACATCCAGCCCAGGGGCCTTGAGTTTGATACCCCTGTTCTAGATTGTTCATGTTGGCAGCTGCCTTTCCCAACTCTGTGCTTTTAACTACCGTATATTTCAGAATATAAGACGCACCAGAGTATAAGACGCACCTTAGTTTTTTGGGAGGAAAATAAGAAAAAAGTTAATTGCTCAGTGGATGGCCTCCTGGAATACCCCCGATCAGCTGTTCCCTAATTTTAGCAACAGGTTGGTTGGTTGTGAGCTCTGTGCCTTGCTTTCTTTTGGTTTGTTTTCTGCCTGTGAAACTTCTGAAACTCGGTTTCAGAAAAAAACTTTTTTTCTGCCTCTGAAAGCCTCTGAAACAGAGCTTCCGAAAAAAAGCCTCTGAAGCTGTTTCTAAGGCTTTTTTACTGAAGCTCTGGAGGCTTTTTTCAGCCTCTGAAACCTCCATTTGAGAGACTGGATGGGGCTACATTCGGAGTATAAGACACACCCAGATTTTCACCCTCTTTTTGGGGGGAAAAAGGTGTGTCTTATACACCGAAAAATACGGAGTATCTGTTTCTGATAAGTAATCCTGTTTTTTCGTTATCCAAGAAATCCTAATTGCATACCAAGTTGTTATTTAAACTCATGGCAAACCTGGCTGATGGCTGATCCTTAAGTATAGAGATGGTCAGAATAAATCCTGCTGCCTTTAATGAGTCCAGAAAAATTGCACCAAATGTAGGCTTCCTCAGATAAGGGTAGCAAAGCAAGCTGGAGGAATTCTGTTTCTCCTGAGTATCTTAAAGCAAAGAAACAATCACCAAACACTGGCTGGCTGGATGACTTTCACTGCATTAGGAAGTCTGGCAAATTCAAGCCTCCCCTTTTAATTTTTATATATGGTAATTGATGCAAGATTATTATATGCACCATGATGCAAAAATACTGAAGCACTCACAATGGAGGAATGGATAGCAAAGATGGCAGAATTGGCAGAAATGATAAAACTGACCTGTTTTGCCAGGGACAAAATTCTAAGTTTTGATGGAAACCGTTTATAGACTTTTTTTTCTAAAATAGAAAAAAGTGAAATGAGTTTGCCACTTGACAATTGAAAAAGGATCAACTAAGGGATTTTTCTAATATTAAAAGGGAGAACAATGAGTTTGTCTATAACATTTATTTTTTCTGATTCTCGTGTCTTTTAAGTTTCTCTTCTTTCTTTCACCACATTGCTTTTTGCAATTTTCTTTTTTCACTTTTTTTTGTTTTATATATATTACATTTGTCTTTTATCTATGTAAAAACTCTTAATAAAAATTACATTAGACAAGTTTTGCCCTTTTAAAAAATTCCTGTGACATTTTTAAAACTAACAAAGCCACCCTTAGTTTATTTATGTAGAGATTTAGCAATCTAGTTTGTTATTTTATGGTAACAATAGGTGACCTAAAATGCCATCAGTCTGAATTCAGAAATGGAGTCTAAACTGGGGTTATGAATGGAGTTTTATGTGGCAAACAATGCAAGCTCTCTAAGGCCACAAACGTTTTATGGTTTAAATCTGTCCTGAAACATAGGAACTAAACAAATCTGAGCTTATCAGCTCAGAGCAGAGGTGGGAAATGGATGTGAACAATATGAGACAAAAACAGGGACTAGGAGAAATGTAAGGATCACAAATGGCTCTAAATTAGAGCTTGATTATTACAGACTTTGGCTTAAAATTTCTGACTGAGCTTACCTACCTTTTGTTTTATAAAATAACAGGGTAGGAACTGACTCTAAAAATTAGTACCTGTAGAAGCAAGTGCACATTTTGTAAAACCAAGGGTCACATTTGGCCTACAAGTGACATTTCCAGGATTGCACTGTAAAACATTACCAGAAAAAGGACAAAAACTGATGTTCATCTACAATATAATTTATATATAAAATGAATAAAGTTAAATCTAGTTAATATGACATGCATTCGTTCATTTTCTATTTTCTCTGTTAATGCTGCCACCAATTACAGTGGGTGGATAATGTTTAGAGAATCTTTTGGAACTTTTAAAGACCTCATGACCTCCAGACCCAAGCTGACTGCTGACAGCTTTGATGAACTTTCAGAATAAATGTTTACCCTAAGAAGCCTTATATTTTCATATCCATCCTTTCTTTTCTCTTCCAGAGATGACAAGACTCCATAGGCTATTCTGAGCTCGTCTGATGGATTAAAGTCATCCTTTACATCCAAAGCTACACCACAAGAGATCGGTGGTCAAGAAGGCTCATAGCAGGGGAGAGCACCATGTCCTGTCTCCCCTTGTATGCTCTGCTGTTGCTGTGTCTACAAGGATCACTGTTTGCCACTCATTCCTGCCCTCCACAGTGTGTCTGCGAGACTCGCCCATGGTTCACTCCCCAATCCATTTATCACGAGGCCAGCACAGTGGACTGCAATGATCTGCTGCTCACCCGGATACCCGGCAATCTCTCCTCAAACACCCAGGTCCTTCTGTTACAGAGTAATAAGATCTCCAAGGTCAACAGGGAGCTCCAGCACTTGTCCAACTTGACTGAGCTGGATCTTTCCCAAAACCACTTCTCTAGAATCAGTGATGCTGGGCTGGCTAACCTCTCACATCTCATTACACTTTACTTGGAAGAGAATCAGGTGGAGGAGCTATCCAACCACTGCTTAAGTGACCTTGCTTCACTAGAGGAACTCTACATAAACCACAATTGTATCTCCTCTATTGAGCCATTGGCTTTTGCGGGCTTAACCAGTTTGCTCCGGCTGCACCTCAATGCCAACCGTCTCCACGCCATTGACCACCGTTGGTTTCTCCCACTCCACAACTTAGAGATCCTGATGATTGGAGAGAATCCCATCTCCCAGTTAACAGGGGGGAGTTTTCAGCCTTTGGAAAGGCTTCATAGCCTCGTCTTAGCTGGGATGCAGCTAACTGACATCCCTCCTGATGCTTTCCAAGGCCTGGACTACCTGGAGAGTCTCTCCTTTTACGATAACCACCTTTCATATGTTCCCACCAAGGCACTAAGAGGCCTACCTCTCCTGAAATTCCTGGATCTCAACAAAAATCCTATCACAGAAATTCAGCCAGGAGACTTCAAGGACATGCTGCATCTGGAAGAGTTGAGCCTCAATGGCATGGAGGAACTTACTGGCATCCACAAAGGGTCATTTGAGAATCTCCCAGAATTAGCCAAGCTTGAGCTGTGCAACAATCCACATCTCTCATACCTGCACCCAGCTGCCTTCCGGGGGGTGCCAGCTCTTCGCACTCTGCTAATCAGCAATACAGCCCTCAGCTTTCTCCCCTTAGGCCTGAGAGATGCCTTGCCAGCTTTAGGTGAACTCAGTCTCTATGGGAATCCATTGCGATGCGATTGCTTAGAGAACTGGAAACCATGGACCACAGGACACGTTCGGCTGATTGAATCGCAAACTACTCTCTGTACTTCGCCTTCAGAAGCCATGGGTCAAGAGCTCCAAGAAGCCCTAAAAAGTGTCAGGGGGGGAGCTTGTTTGCCAGAAATCACACCCAATCTTCCTGAACATCTGGAGGCATCATCTGGTTCTACAGTAATTCTGGACTGTCAGGCCAGCTCAGAGCCACCACCCCAATTCCATTGGATCTTACCTTCTGGAAAAACAGTGGCTGCCAGAACAGGGAAGATGCATCTTAGGGCTGGTGGAACCCTTGAGATTAGCAGAGCCAACCCAGCAGATTCAGGAGTCTACACTTGTGTAGCCCGGAATGAACTGGCCTCTACTAGTCACAGCCTGTCCCTCAATGTCATTGGAGAAAGACCTGTAACTCCTGCCAGGCTACTGGTCTTTGCCAAAAAGGTACAGTCACATTTTGTGGTGTTGGAGTGGACCACATCTTACATAGAGGGGCATAAAAATGACAGAGATGAATCAGCCACCGCCCACCCACCACCTCCTCCACCCTGGTCATCAGCTACCATGCGCATCCATAACCCCCATTTTACCTACACCTCACGGGTTCCTGTGAGCATCCGGGAATACAACCTCACACACTTGCAACCTTCCACCCGTTATGAGATTTGCCTTACCGTCATGTCTTCCATTCCCAAGTCCTCAGTTGCTGCCAGTTACACCGATGTTCCCTCTGCCTTAGCAGCTTCTACAAACCCTCCTTTGTCTTCTGTGAGTTCTTCAGAAATGGTCACAGCAACCACAGGTGCTTCCGTGCCATCTCTGAGCTCTTTGGTAATCCCCAGGGGCCCTTCCTTGTCTCCCCCGAGTCACTCAACTGTGGTTTCTCCAGGAACTTCCAAACCCTCCTCCGCACCCGTGACAGGCCCCATGGAAGCTTCTGCAGGTCTTCCATCTGCTTGGTTGTTGCCCCACGCTCAGCACGTCTGCCTCAATGTCACCACCAAGGATGCCTCCCTCTCAGTGGAGCTGATGGGAGGCTGGGCGGGAGGGGCAGCCTTGGCTGCTATTACCGGCTCCTTATTAGCGGCTCTGAGTGCTGTGCTCCTGCTCCTTTGTGCTTCTCGTCGACTCAAGGAGAAAGGGTGCCGCCATTCCCTCAAAAAGTACATGCAACATGCAGCCGCCATCCCACTCAACGAAGTCTACCCTCCCCTGATCAGCTTGTGGGATGCAGAGGGAGACCCCCCCCTCCCAATGGCTCCGTTAGCACAACTGGCTCCGCCCACGCCAACCTTGCCACCTCCCCCTGCCATGGGTGGGCACACTGTTTTGCTGCCATCTCCTCCTGGCCAGATTGACACTTCCAAGACTTACCTATGGCAACAGCCGTGAAGGCATTTGAGGTGTGCTGGTACCCATACCTCAACAACACAGACATTGGTGGGAAATCTCTCCTCCCTGTGGCTTTTAGGATGTCGGAATTGGGTCTCCAGGCCTTCCCAGTTCAGGTTCTTGCCTCCCACTTTTACCCCTTGTACTCACCTGTGCACTATATGTACCGAGGGCACGAGGAACTTGGACATTTTTTAGCCAAGGTCTCACTGTGTAGTTATAGCCAATGAGGGAGGAGAGTTATCAGGCAGATAACAGGGCCCCTGGGACAGTGTAAGCCCCTGGGGGGCAGGTAAAAAAAAAAAAAAGAATAAATTTGAGTTGGACAAAATTTAAAATGTATGGATGTGTTTGTTGGGGAAGGAGATATATTGAAAACAGGCAGTGCAAGGAACGAAATCCCTTCGCCTCACTCAGGATTAAGCGCCCTTTTCTTTCACCCAAGAAGATTGATATGCTGCCCTCTAGTGAACATTTTGGGGATAATACGCCTGCTTTTTCTTTTTGAGCAAGATTACAGGCTCCCATTTCAAGGGTCAAAAATAGCAAAATACGAGCCTGAATAGAAATCTCTTAGACCTTCTAAATCTATCCTTCCATTGTCAGACAGGGAGGTTAGTTATTTTTACTGGGTGGCAATATAAAGGCACTTTGCATATGCCTAGAGCCCCCTAATTATTGTATTATTACTTCACATACTGTAGGGCAGGAGTCCCCAATCCCTGGGTCACGCCCCACTACTGGGCCTTGAGCCATTCAGAACCAAGCCGCAGAAGTGGTGGGCAAGCACATGCACCCCCACTTGTACAAGTAGTGCTTGCCCGCCACTCATGCAAAACCATTCCCTCTCCCCACCACCCCCAGTTCACAAAGCAATTAGGAAAAAGTCACAAAGGGCCAGGAACAGTGGCACCGTTGGACAGGGTGAGACAGAGGCCTGGGGTAAAGATGCTAATTTGCAATCTTCCAGAATTGTTCTTTTGGAGGACAGACCTGAGCATGTGCAGTCTGTCCTGGGGCTGACAAACTAAGCTGGTGCTGTGGCACAAAGAAGAACATTATCCTATTACCATCGTGGATGTGCCAGTCAATTATTAATTCAGTCTACTTCTCGACTGGAAAGGAGACACCCTATTATTATTTTAGTGTTTTGCCTTGTGCAGCAGCAAATTGTCAGTCTTTGACACCACTTACAGGAAAGAGTTCTGTGGTTCCCACTTTTTTTCTTTTGCTATTATCTTCCAACAGTTATTATACTACCCTATAAGTATTGTGGAGTGAGGTTTTCAGGGGGGGGAGGTATTTTCCTCTTTAATTTCACTTTACAAATTGGAAGGCTTCAAATGCTTTATTTTGTTTCCATTAAAACTGGCAGGAAATCCCCCATAGCAATTTCTCACTGAATTTTGAGAGTCCAGTTCTCGGGGGTTTAGGAAACCACAAAAGTGTGCAAGCTGAGCTGTGGGTTCCTTCCCCCGTTTCTCTGTGCTCTGGCCTGACATTTGTCAGCTTGGATGTTGTTCCTGCCAAAGCTCTTGTTACCAGAAGAGGCAAGAGAGTACCAGGAACCAAGCTTCCTATTTTATCAACAGGGTTTTGCTGAGATTTGCTGAGAAACTAATTGGGGGATGCTGATAGCTTTGCTATTCTTTCTCCAGGGCAAACCATTTCTAAAAAAAACCTTACCAAGAAAACTGCAGAGACTAGAATCTATCAGAATCCAGGCAGTCTAAAGAGCTTCACCAAGAGCTAAGACTGACTTGAAAGGGATACATACATTTTTATTCTTCCTCCACCATCCCCGCTCCATGGCAGTATGTGATCATACCTAGTTTTCTTTCTTTTCTTAATTAAGACACTAACCAACCATATTATGGCTTACAATGTTTTTGTGTCTAATTATTGCATTCTGTGGTCGTTTGGCACCCTAAAAGTCCTGATTCTCCCCTCTCCATCCCCATTTTGGTTTTCCACCTCCTAATTTATGCGTTCATGCAAGTGAGAGAGACAAAGATAGTCCACAAAAGAACAAACCGTGTGTTCTTTTGCAAACGTCTTAGTTTTCCAGGCCTGCTGATACCAGTTTCTTGAGGTGTTAGCTACATAACCAGCAATTGGAGTGAGTTTGTTATTAGTATATCTCATTATCAGATGGAATATCTCTTTATCATATACACCTAAACACTACATGTAGGAGACAACCAACAGAGGAAATCCATCACTTTTATACTCTGCTTGTGACAATCTGGAAGAAACTGGCTGGCTGCTGATATAAAGAAAAGAACTAAATCAGCTTTTCCCCATCCGGTGGATATGAGACATAATTACTTCCATCATCTCCTGAAGGGTACAATTCCGGAAACCATGTACTCAGTTTCTAAAATGAATCTGGACTTTGAGTCCTGAATATTAACTCTTTTTTGGGGGGACAATCTTCTGCTTTTAGGAGCCCCCAAACCTTGAAGCCAAGCCTGGAGATGCAGAGGACATGTTCCAAATGACCTTCTATGTTGCATTTTACAGATTTGTGCCTGTTATTGCGCATGCTGCATGGAAACCTCTGATGATTGGCTTACTTGACACAACAGTGCACAAGGTCAAAATCCTTCCATATGTATTCGTATGGTCAGTGTTGCCAGTCCGGTTTCTTTGAAGGAATGACAATTGGAGACTACAAACATGACAGGGCACAGAAACCTTGGGGCAGTCTGGGAGTTAGGAAGTATAAATAGCCTACATAGCTTAGAATAAGAGAGGCTCGTTAATATTGCCAGAAAGGAAATCACTTTGCAAGGCAAAAGTATAGAACAAGGTGTTCGTTGTCAGGGATACTACTGCTATACATGTAAGTATTGCATATGATGGAAATTCTACCACTTTTATCGTTTGATGTTGGCAGATCAATGTGATCTAGATGGCAACCTGAGGATCAAGAAGATGAGTGGAAGTAATTTTACCTAATTGTCCAATTTTCTACCTGAAGGGGAAGTCAAATTTTGGTGGCTTGCAAATGGCTCCATAGCCTTCGAGCAGGGGTGTCAAACTCAAGGCCCGGATCTGGCCCACGGGGTGTTTAAATCTGGCCTGCGGGCCTGCCTGAAAATATCAAAGGACTGGCCTGCGGTGCCTCTGGCAGCCAAAACGGGGCATAGGGGAGTCACACGCATACACACCATGCCCTGTTTTTGGCCTGGACAGCCTCCTGCAGCACTCTACTGACCAAAACGGGGCACGGGAGTGTGGGGGCAACATGCTGCAAGAGGCATCCGTCCCATCTCCCCCCCCACTGCGCTGGCCGACCCACAGAGGAAAACTACAATGCTGATCCAGCCCTCAAAGAAATCCAATTTGACTTAGAGCATCCAGTTGTGCCTGTAAGATTCCTGGTAAAGAAATGACACAGTTTGTATAATCAGAAACACCATTTTGCAATTATACTGTTTGTTCCAAAGTAGAGCTGTGCTAGGGAAAAAAAGCTAACCCCAGCAACATTCACAAACACACACAAAATATTAACTGGGTGGAAGGTATAGATGATCACCACTCGCTGTTTATCAGTTCTGGATACAACAAGTGATGTGCAGTTTGGCAATGAATAGTGAAGAGAGTACCATGATGAAATTAACCATTGTTTTGGACTTGGCAAACCACAAAACCAGGGACAGCAGAATTAAAAAGATCCAGAATAGTTCTGGGCACAGAAGGAGGATTAATATAACACTTATACAAGTTGGGTTTCTTCAAAACACTAGGCTAAAATTTACTTACCAGTTTTAGTCATAACCAGCCAGGATAGTTGATTTATGGTTCAGAGAGTTGTTCCAACCTGTACATGGATGAATCACTAAACCATCGTTCAATTTAACTATAGATTCATGTTTTGTGAATTCGCAATTTGCTAAAGGCTTAATAAAATTCTTAGCAGTTATATAACTATTTCTGGTGGTTTTGCAACACTCCCCCACTCTGCCACAACACTATAAATTGGGTCAGAGTTTTTAATCACCCTACTGTATCGTGCCAATGAAGGCCTGAGGTAGAAAAGTTGCAGCTTTGCTAATGTTTCCTAACCAGTATTTAGCGGTGGTAAGATTTCGGTGAAGAGACTTTAACGGAACAGCTGTTTCCAACCCCCAATGCCACATAAGCTATAAGAAAAAACTCCTTCTCCTCTTTTGTTAAAAAACTTGGCTTGAAGCAAAGCAGCCAGAGCCAAGGGTGGCCAGGTGGGACAGAGGAGCTGGAAGGAAGACAAAGCCCAGGAGAATAGCAACCTTGATCTCCAAAGCCAAATTTGGCATCCACCCACATTGCAGCAGACTAGAAATATACTGGCATGAATTAAAGAACAAAGAGACCAGGTACAGTAGCTACATTTAAAATGAACAGCTAATAAGCGCCAGAGGGAAGGAAAAGGTGGAGCAAGTGATTCACCCACTCATTAGACTTAAAGCTGCCAACTTTTCTATTACTTCCTGGAGGGCTCCCCATATTTTTAACAGCAGTGTGACAGGCTGAATTTCTTTTACATACGGCTGTCTCCACAGGCAAAGTTCAACCAGCTGAATGTCCGTTATTTGGAAAGCTTAAAGACACAGAAGCCACGCCAGCGAAGAAAGCTGGAGACCCAGGACTCCTTAAATCAAGGCTGCAGGAGCTGAAGGAACAAGAAGTTGAAGTTCAGGAGAGAGACCGAGGAAAGGGCAGATTGAAAAACAAGCTTAGACTCTCTGGAGGCTAAGCTCTCTAGGGCTCTAAATATGTCATGTTGTATGTCAGGAAAATTGTGTGAAAAAAGCATTTGAATCTGGGAGTGTATATAAGGAATACATAAAAAAGCATTTTATGAGTATTTATGGTGATTGCTTCTAAATCTCAGAATGACTACCTGAAGGATCTGTGCAAAACCTTTCTATGCTCCCCTCCTCCACTTTTCTTAAAGGAAATCTATTGGGGCTTTGACAAACAAGCTTTGAATTAGATAGATCGATCTTTCTCACACATACTAAGCAATCCACAAAGTAATGAAAATAGAATCGGCTATACAGTGGTGCATTGGTACTCAACTGCTTTGTCACTCATCTAATTTGGTACTCAACACATTTGGATGTGAAAATTTTGTCCCAGTACTCGTTGTTTGTTTGGTACTCAACACACAAGCTAGAACCTTTCGGTGTCAGCTGCCTTGTGACTCACTACATTATTCCTTACAGGGGAAAATTGTTTGGTACTCATTGTTTTTGGTACTTATCGCAACTCCCAAAACCAATTAACAATGAGTTTTGAGGTACCACTGTATATGCGAATAGTATAATCAAATGAGGCACAAAACCAAGGTGACAGTGCTCTAACATTTCTTATCTTCTGTTCTGAGATTCATTCGGAGGGCTAGGAATAGATGGCCATGTGGCTCACGTTCCTTTACAGACAATCATATATTGGAAGGCAATTATGATGTTGAACTTTAACTTCCAGCAGCCTCAGGCTGGCTGGTCAGTGATAAAGGATGCTGGGAATTGCAGGGGAGCCCCAGTTCGCCCATCCAACTCAAAGGGCTGTGGAACTAAGTCAGATATAAAAATAAGGGGACTATATGAAGTGTAGAGACTTGAAGTTGCCTATTAACAGGAAACAACTGGGTAACAGTTGGAACAGATGCATAAATTATCTGATTATATAATAATAATCTATATCAGATTAAAAATATGTGTACACATTGTATAGTATACGATATATTACATTGTATAACTATTCCTAGAGTGTATTTGCTGTATACACACAGAAAGCAATACATGCAAATTTTGTGCACATCTACACTCAGTTGGTCCTTTTGGAGCATTTTCCTTGCAGTTGTTTCATGGCTGTAACACAAATTCTTGCAATTTTCAGTGGGAAGAAAAAGCAGATAGGTGTATTTACAGACGCCATATTTGTGGGGAGGGAATAAAGGGGGAAAACCTGAAAAGGAGGCAAATCCGAAATACATTCAAATTCTTTATCCTTATAACTGTGCTTTACAAAGGAAAATTGAAGAGCAAAGAAAATAATTATATTAAGTAATTCTAAAGACTGCTTTCTGAAACAAAGAATGGTCTTTTAAAATAAAGGATGTATTGTCACTCTAGGTATATTAAGCTTCCAAAAGGCGCAATACACCCAAAATGAATCCCTCCTTGAGTATTATTAAACCAGATCAAAAATTCTAGTCATTGAGGCCTGAGGCAGACTAAAAAGTGATTGTTTTTTTAAAAAAAAGTAGTTTTCAACCATTAAATGGTTCCGTGCCTCTGCATTAATATGAACATCATTTTAGCAAGGGGGGGGGGAGCAGGAGAAAGAGTGATTGAGGAAAACTTGCACCTTTTTTTCCTGCGATTTACCTCAGAACAAAATAATAAAAGTCATGCTGGTTTTGCAGTTTTGCTTGACCTGTGGTGGGGGGTAACATACCATTGTGTGCAAAGATACTTCCTTCTGCCTTGCTGTTTCTAACTCTCAGCCCAGCAGATGGACTTTTTTTGGGAGAAGGATGCTGGCACATAACAAGCAGATCCTGAGGGGGGGGAAAACCGTTGGAAAGAGCACGTTTCCCTTTCTTTATTATCTCCATTGTAAAGGAAAAGCCATCTCAAAGTGGAGAGCATTGAGAGAACACAAGCAGAAGAATCTCAGGCCGACTTCTTCCTGCACAGCAGGCACAAGGGCTACTAATAAAGGATATAAATTAAATAAGTAAATACTATGTCGGTGTGATTTTAGGTTTAACCAAAGGCTGCCCTTCTGGGGCTGAGCTGAGATGCAATTCAGGAGGGGCATTTTGTGTTTTAATCCCCTGTGAGCAACCTTTCTCTCCCTCTTTCCGAGTTCCTCCTTGCTCTTATGAAAAAACATGAAGGTAAGCCGAAGGAGGAGAAAGAAGGAAAGGATCCAAATTACCGCACGTGCCAGTTACTGCCTTAAGGCATGATATAACCTGTGTTAGCTGTCCTTGCAAAGATTCATAAACATTCATATTGTTGATCCCAACACATAAAGCTTTTGCGGGGTGCTTCATTTTATTCTGTATATCCAGTTTGTTGTGGGGAAGAGACTTAACACTTAGGGTTAGCCCTGAAAGGATCGTTTTGCACTGCATGTAACAGGTATACCGTACTGAGAGGCCATGTGGTGCAGGGGTGAAGTGTTGAACTAAGAAGGAGGAGGTCACGGTTCAGTCATGAAAGCCCATGAGGTGACTTTGGCCAACTTACTTTCTCCCTTTCAGCCCAACCTACCCCACAGGACTGCTATGGGAGGACCACGAAGAGGAGGGAGTGCTATGGATGCTACCTTGAGCACCTTAAAAAAAAAAGGCCAAGCATCCAATAGCAATAGCACTTAGACTTATATACCGCTTCATAAGTGCTTTTACAGCCCTCTCTAAGCTGTTTACAGAGTCAGCCTATTGCCCCCAACAATCTGGGTCCTCATTTTACCCACCTCGGAAGGATGGAAGGCTGAGTCAACCTTGCGCTAGTGAGATTCGATCTGCTGAACTGCAGCTAGCAGTCATCTGAAGTAGCCTGCAGTACTGCACTTTAATCACCGCGCCACCTCGGCTCTTAACAAAACCGAATGAGTTGGCCTAGGTTTCATTCAGATTGCATTCAGCCATCCATGGCAATTTTTTTTAAAAAAATGGCATTCTATTACCATTCTTTTCTATTTTTACCTTATGCATGAAGCCAGGGGCAGGCAAGAACCTATTATTGGGGTGTTTGGTGTTCTATGAGCTTGGTGGTTTTCTTGCAGATGTTTGCTTATCAAACTAAGTAGCATCATCAGTGCACCACCAAGCTCAGAGAGCGCATCAAGGACCCCACAGTTCAATCTTGAGTTACAAATGTTCTCCTGTATCTCTAACCTATTAGTTAGCTGCAACCTGCTCTCCCTCCTCCCTCTCCCTCCCCCCACACAGGCAGGCTTACACCCATGATTAAGAATTATATTTAATTCTTAATTATATGCAACTGCCGAAAAGACAGCATCTGCCTGTGAAAGGGATTCTATTCCCTTTCCATTGTCCAACTTCTTCTTCCAATCTAATCTATTGAGTTGGAGAAATCTGGACCTGGGATGAAGAAGGCAGGAAATCAAGGAAAAACTATATTTCATGAATGGAAATGCATTTTCAGGATCTTGGATATAGTCCATAAAGTCTTCGTAGAATATTTTTCAATTATAAATGATTTCTCAGCCAATGACTGATATTCTTTAGCAAATTTCCCGATTCACTGGAAAAGCCTCTTTCTGATTAGAAGCAGGCTTTTTTTAATGGGGACAAAAGAGTGTGACCAACAAAGACAGATGGCTATGTTCTCTTTGGAAAAATTAACTAAGCAATTAGCCAGCTGGCTATAACCTGGCTGCTGTTTTGTCTTTGGTTCCACACTATAACATCAGCTCTTCTTTCTTGATTTTCTACCAGTCAGGACTAATTTAATGATGTGTACAAGTTCAAATCGTTTTCCCTTTCCCAAGCAATTTCCCAAACTTGGAAGGGGTTACTAATTTCCTTCATAATTTTCTTGTAAATGGAGAGGATTTAAAAAAAAAATTAAACTGCACAAATTGTTATCATTTTGCCTCTGTCTGCATAATGCATGGCACATAACCTGCAGGTGTACAAGGCATGCCATTAACTCCATAACTCATGCTTGGGTGCACTATTCTTAATGTTAGTCACCAAGGTGAAATGTGGGCTCTCTTACATATTGGACAAGTTATTTTTCAAGCATGGAATAATAGAGTTGGAAGAGACCTCAGCAATTATCTGGTTCAGTCCCTTACTAACTGCAAAATGTCTTAAAACATTTCAAAGTAATGTGGCTTCCCCTTGAAAACTTCTAATGAAACATAGCACCTCATGGGCCTACTGGACTTCCTTTCTTGTTGGAGCGAAACGTTTCACTGCTTATTCAAATAGTTTCTTCAGTCTGCATATTCCACTTCCCAGGAGCTGGTACAATCAGAAAATATTCTAACATTTTGCCTGAACTATATTCCCTATCATTTTAACCCATGAGTTCTGATCTTGCTCTCTGAGGAAATAAAAAATAAATCCTTCGATGTGACAACTTTTCAAATACTCAGTCTGCTAATACACTGTATCTCCCATCAGCCCTCTCTTCCATAGGCTAAAAACACTCAGGTCATTTAACTATTCCTTACAGGGCTTTATTTTAAGAATTCTAATCTTGATAGACCTTCTCTAAACTCACTCTCATGTGACAATATCCTTTTTAGGACGATAACTGTCCCAAATGTGCACAACAGTCTTTCCAAGGCATAGCAGTGAGTCCATTTTTTTTCCTGACAATTTGGACAATTTGGATAATGGGACTATAATGGGATATTTTAACTATCTTATCACATCAATATCAATGGTAAAAATGAATATGCAATATTTTTTAAAAAAAGATCTGAATGGACATCATCATCACCATCAATTCAATTCAATTTAAAACAGAGTTGGATCTTCTAGTCCAACCCCCTGCTCAAGTAGGAGACCCTAAATTATTTCAGACACGTAGCTGTCCAGTCTCTTCTTAAAAACCTCCAGTGATGAAGCACCCACAACTTCTGAAGGCAAATTGTTCCACTGGTTAATTGTTGTCACTTTTATGACGTTTCCCCTTAATTCCAGGTTGCTTCTCTTCTTGATTAGTTTTCATCCATTATTTCTTGCTTCTTCTGGTGCTTTGGAAAATAAGTTGACCTCCTCTTTTTTGTGGCAGCCTCTCAAATACTGGAATATTGTTATCATGTCACCTCTAGTCCTTCTTTTCTCTAGACTAGCCATACCCAGTCATTGCAACCATTCTTCATATGTTTTAGTCTCCAACAACAATAACAACAACAACAACCAAAATGCATAATAAAATTCATACCTCCTTAATTAAGTCTTGCACCATCATGTCTTCTCATCCATTCATAGACATAAACACATATTTGCTCCCATATACAGAGAGTTTTATACATCTCACCAATGTACCTTTGTATCCTGCTCAGGGAGCTGAGGGGTTAATTTAAATAGAGAAAACTGAGCATTTTGCTCACTTAAGACACTTCTACATGTCCAATTCTGCTAGATATAAACACCAGTGGGTTTTGGGGAAGTAGAACTGAGCCTCATTCTATGTCTGAGGCCATGAGACTATGTGCGTCAATATGTGTGTATGTCTTTGTGTGTATCTATGTGTCCAGTTCCACAGCATGAAAAACACCCGAAACACTTCATTGCCTGGCACTAAGGACCCTCTTTGTGCTACATAAAGTGGACATAATTGGCCTGAATGTGCTCGTAAAGTTGAAACGGCTGTTCTTTGAGAGAGGCGAAACTGGTTGCTTTCCTTTTCACCATCTATATTTATATATTTATCTTGTGCCCACAGCAATTCTGCTCTTGGTAAATAGTTTCAAATATTTCTTTGCTCCAGACCATCTTCCTGTTTCCTGCTTCCCCGCCCCCCCAAAAAAAAATATCGTTATGGTAATATAGAGTGTTTACAGCAAACCATTCTGCCTCTTCTAAACCTACAATTGAACACCATGTCATGCCACTGATGTAGCATTTAAAAGAAGGAGAACAATCTTTGTTTTTAAAAGGCAAGCGCTTGCCTCAAGGATGCTTAAATTGCTCTTCTGGTTCAAAACACGTGGGGGGGGGAGAGGGGGAGGAAGAAACCAACTTCCAAGGAAGTATTATCATATCTGAATCCCTGCAAGTGATACCCAACATTTAATAGGATTTCTGAAGCCTCGGGGGACAAAAACGGAGGGGGTGGTGCTAGTTGTGCCCCTCCGTTTGAGGCATTTCACGATGACAGCAGCACTTCCAAATCTCATACCTGGGGTGCAATGATCCATCAAAATGAATGGATGCAGCACTATCAGGCACGCTCAGCTAAAACAATTCCTGCGACAACAAACATCAGCCACCCAGAACCTTTTGACTTAACAACCACAGGGCTGCTGTGAAATGAGTTGGTCACAGATGCCAATTGGTGTGATTTCGGAGATTAGGTGTAGAATACAAATAATCTTCTTTAAATGAGGGCACGCTAGAAGACACTTGGGTGGAAAGCAGGCCCTAGTTTGGTTTAAACGTACTATTTCAGCAGCTGAGATGGGATGGATTCGGTTACATTTAACAAGACGAACTTTATAGTCGAGGAAGAGAAATGCTGAATTCCAAGAACTCAGTTGCTTTTATTTAATTATCCTCAGGCTGATTCAAGGTCCATCTTGAATCGGCTCACAGAAAGCTTTCAAATAATAGGATAACAAAAAACAAAGTTAAAAAGAAACTTAAAGGAATGTAATGTTGCATGAATTCCCATGCTAAAAGGGCAAAAAAAGTACAAGCATTGAAAGTGAAAAGAGGGGGATTGTATGCTAAGATGTTGAAACACATACACACACACTCACACTCATACACACAGACACACACACACAGACCCTTCCTCATTTAAAAATCTGCTGGTATAAACACTCCATTCTTCTCCTGGATTCCACTGGAGGATGTTACACAAAAGTCTTGGCAGGTTACCTGATGCAGCCAGGAACTACATCACTAGGTTAGTTGACTTCCAATGCAACTACATCCCTCTGACTCACTTGGGTGCACATCGGTGATTAGGAGGATAAGGAATGATTCATTGCATGTTGAACCAAAT